>PVIW01003847.1:0-153016 GCA_004026585.1 Noctilio leporinus | reverse complement strand
CCCTCCCCCCAACCCCGTTCCCCCTGACCACTGAAGGCCTATTCCTTGTATTCATATACTTGGTTCTGTTTTGCTTGTTGTTAGTTTTGTTCATTATTGTCCTGTAATGGGTGAGATCATATGATATTTGTCCTTCACTGACTGGCTTATTTCACTAAGCATAATACTCTCCAGTTCCATCCATGTTGTTGCAAAGGGTTCAAGTTCCTTCTTTCTTTCTGCTATATAGAATTCCACTGGGTAAATGTACCAAAGTTTTTTGATCCAATCATCCACTGATGGGCACTTAGGCTGTTTCCAGCACTTGGCTATTATAACTAGTGCTGCTATAAACATAGGTGTACATAGCTTCTTATGAATTGGTGTTTCAGGATTCTTTGGGTATAGTCCAAGTAGTGGAATTGCTGGATCAAAAGGCAGTTCCATTTTTAGTTTTTTAAGGAAACCCCATACTGTTTTCCACAGTGGCTGCATCAGCCTGCATTCCCACCAACAGTGCACCAGGATTCCCTTTGCCCCACATCCTCGCCAACACTTGTTGTTGATTTGTTGATGATTGCCATTCTGACAGGTGTGAGGTGGTATCTTACTGTGGTTTTAATTTGCATCTCTCTGATGACTAGTGATGTTGAGCATTCTTTCATATGCCTCTGGGCCCTTTGTATATCTTCCTAGGTGAGTTGTCTGTTCAGGTCCTTTGCCCATTTTTTTAATTGGGCTCTCTGTCTCCCTGGTGTTGAGTCGCATTAGTTCTTTATATATTTTGGAGATCAAACCCTTGTCTGAGATATCATTGGCAATTATATTTTCCCATACAGTTGGTTCCCTTTAAATTTTTCTGATAGTTTCTTTAGCTGAACAGAAATTTTTCAATTTGATATAGTCCCATTTGTTGATTCGTTCTTTTATTTTCTTTGCCCTTGGTGAAATATCAGTAAACATATTTTTGTGTAGGATATCAAAAAGTTTACTGCCAATATTTTTCCCCAGGACTTTTATGATGGCATTGCTTAGATTTAAATCCTTTACCCTTCTTGAGTTTATTCTGGTGTATGGTGTAAGTTGGTGGTCTAGTTTTATCTTTTTGCATGTTGCTGTCCAGTTCTCCCAACACCATTTATTGATCCATAAATTACATCACTTGCAAGTGATAATGCTGTGGTCGTATTCATTTATTTATCCAGTTTTGAAATCTACTAAATAATTTGCACAATGATGAACTTAAGGTATAATTTTAATATTTCTTACATGTACCAACTATCTTATAAATATAATCTCTAAACTATAAAAATGCAACAATCTGGTTATTTTTGTAGCAATTTTACAAATGAGTAAATTGAGGCTCAGAGAGATTGGAGTTTTTCCAAGGTCTTGACTGACCTTAAACAAAGTTCACAATCTTTCTAAAATTAACAAATAATTCATGATGTCAAGAAGCTTATGATTCAAATAAGGAAGAACATACAGAGAAACACAGAATCATATATAGGTGCTGTGGTATAATTCTACATGAATATATTAAATTTATAAAAATAACAAAGCATTTGTCTTACCAAGTAGATAGAGGACAGGTAGTAAAAAAGTGCTGGAAATGCTGAGCCAGTGTCTGGCTCATGGTATTTGTTTAATACATTTTTTGATGAATAATTAGAATGATATGTAGTTTCCAAGAATATAAAAAAGGACAAGATATTCCAAGTAAAAGCTATCAAAATGAAAATACAGAGACATAAAGCAACTTGTTGGTTTAGCCATCACACATAGCTCCATGTAGCTGGAGCAATTTTTATTTATGAGGGGTAGAGGGTGTGGTTAGGAGTAGTTAGACATAAGAAATGATTATAATGGTGATGTTACTAAGGTGCATGTTAAGGGATTTAGAGTTTATTCTTAAGCAATAAGAGTTATTTAGGGCTATGAATGTTTTATAATCAGATTCATTAGGGAGATTATTCTGACTGCAGCTTGGGAAAGTGAGAGAAGATTGGTGAATAGTGAGATAAGTTTGGAGATATTGCCAAAATAAAAAATAATAATAAAGGACCAAAATAAGCTAACAATAGTGGTGAAGTAGAGGCAAAGATTGAATAAGCCAAAGTATAATTAGAATTTTCAGAACTTAGTATCTAATTACATATAAAGGAATAAGATAAAATAGCTTATTTTTCAGTCAAGGTTTGTTACATTACTAAAAGATTCCCCTAAAAATTGATAAATAGCAGTGTCCAAAAATGGCAAAATTGTCTTCCCTTTATTTTAACTGAAAATGTATAATTTAACACATTAAGAAAGTATACAGATAATTCTTCATTTTTATAGAGGGTGGATTTTTTTCCCTTAGATATATTTATTGGAATTAACTATGATTTGTATTTTTTCATTTTTTTACTCATGAACATGATGAATTATATTAAGGGATTTCTGTAAAATGTGTCTCTATTTTAATCCTAAGGTATGTGTTGATTATTCTTTGTTTATTTTGCTTTATTGTATGTACAATCCTAGTGCTTACACATATTTTTTTCATTCTGTGTCTAATCTATAGAAATTTTGCTGATGTAAATTTTTTTCTGTATCTCTTATTAGGACTATATTTAAACTTTTACATAGCTGTCCAGTTCTATTTATAATAAAAAGAATTATCTGTTTCTTAAAATTTAGGGGGGAAAGTAAGGATAAAAGTCCTATATTATGTTGGGTATGGTGGGAGTATGTTCACTAACTCTCAATTACTTTCTCAATCACCAGTTAATTATTTAGTTTATAATTTTCCCCAAAATACCAATTTATTCAATACTTCAGTTACTTATAGAATGTACTATAACTTCAGTGAAGATGGCAGCATAGGTAAGCTATAAAGCAACCATCACTCAGAACCATCAGAAATTGAGTTGAATGGAAGTCTAACAACTATGAAATTAGAGACTCCATGCCCATCTAGACTGGTAGGAGAGGTGGAGATACAGAACAGTTTGGGCCCACAATCACATGTGGTAGATAAAAATTTGGGAGAGATATCTCAGGAATGAGGAGTACCAGCCCCACAGCAGGGCCCTATCCCCGGGTTTCATTGCCAGGAAGATAAGTCTCATAACTTCTGGGTGCAAAAACCAGCAGGAATTGAGTTGGCAGAAGAAATTGTTGGAGGCCCAGGAGTTCTTCTTAACCCATATACAGGCTTACTCAGACTCACTCCCTCTGAGCTCCAGCACTAAGGTATCAGCTTGACGGGCACCAGTGATTATACATTGAGAAACTGAAGTGTCTGGTATCAAGGCTACAGCTGGGGGCCAGCTTTATTCTAGACAGAAATGTGAGCAGAGGTCATTATTCCCTTTCTGAACCCTTCCCCTACAGAACCACAGAACTGGCAGGCAAATGCCATACCTAAGACTCCATCAACCAGGCTAACACTGTTTCCCATGCCCTGGAGATGCCCTGAGACTCTATTCCCACCCAACTTATGAGCCCACCCAAACTACTAACACTGACTTTTTTATATGAAGGGCTGGTCTAGGCTCATATCACAACTTCCTAAATCCTCTTAAGCAACAGCCTGCCTTAGTAAACCTCCAGCTCTCATAACTCTTGTTTAGTGACCCCTAGGCCTGGCACTAACAGCAGCCATACTAGATTCACAACTTGGTCATGCCTGGGAACCTCCAAGTTGAGCACAAGTAACAACTATCTCAGGTTGCTTTATAGCTCATATATGGTGGCCTCAGTCAGAACACAGTTGGGAGCTGATGTTGGCCTGCACCACCTAGGAAACCCCAGGGCCTGAAAAGTCAGTGGAAAGCTACAAGACCACATTGGAGCACCACCACCCTGCCTCTGCATAGCTGACCCTCCATGGAGGGCAGAAGTTGTGGTCAGTGATCACAGTCAGTCTTTGCAGATGACTGGCCTGTGTACTCTCTCCCATGACCTTCTATAGCAATCAAGGCTCAGCTACAAGAAAGAGGTGTACCCACAACAAAGGGTGTACCTGAGCACCCAGCTTGGGTGATAGGGGAGGCTGTGTCACTAGACCCTATATGACACCTACTGTATTAGGCCACACTGCCAAAACAAGAAGTCATAGCAGCTCTACTCAATACATAAAAACAAACATAGGGAAGCTGGCAAAATGAGGAGATACGTCCCAAATGAAAGAACAGATCAAAACTCCAGAAAGAGCTAACTTAGAGGTAAGCAATCCATCAGATACAGAGTTCAAAACACTGGTTGTAAGGATACTAAAGGAACTTAGTGAGGACCTCAACAGCATAAAAAAGATCTAGTCAGAAACAAAGGATAAACTAATTGAAATAAAGAACAATTTACAGGGAAACAACAGTAGAGTGGATGAAGCCAAGGATCAAATGATTTGGAATTTAAAGAAGCAAAAAAAAACAACCAATCTGAGCAACGAGAAGACAAAAGAATCCAATAAATGAAGATAGTATAAGCTGCCTCTAGGAGAACTTCAAGAAGGCCAACATTCACATCATAGGGATGCCAGAAGTGAAGAGAAAGAGCAAGAAATTGGAAATCTTTTTGAAAAAATAATGAAATAAAGCTTCCCTTTTTTGGTGAAGGAAATAGACATGCAAGTTCAAGAAGCACAGAGATGGGTCTCCAAACAAGATGGTTGTAAAGAGACCCATTCCATAACACATAATATTTAAAATGCAAATGGTCAAAAGTAAAGACAAATTTTTAAAAGCAGAAAGAGAAAAGACATTAGTTACCTCCAGGGGAGTTCCCATAAGACTTTCAGCTGATTTCTCAAAAGAAACTTTGCAGAAACAGAATTATGGATATAGATAGCATTTTGATGGGTGAGATAGCGGGAGAATGGGTGAAGAAGTAAGGGGACTAAGAAGTTGAAATAAGTAATTACAGCATAGCCATGGGGATGTAAAGTACAGTATAGGAAATGGAGTAGACAGAGAACTTATAGGCATGATCGATGGACATGAACAAAGGTGTGGGGATTTTCTGAGGGAATTTGGGGTGCTTGGTGAAAGGGAAAAGGGAAAATAATTGTGATAACTGTAAAACATAATAAGATAGAATTTTTAAAGACTTCAAATTACTTACAGAGTGTTCTGCTATCATTTAAAAAATAAACCTAATCTAGTATTATATATACTTTCCATTTAATTTGACTTACAGGTTGGTCTATTCTGTTAGTTCATTTAAAAAATAGTTATTGGATTACTTTTACTCTTCCCTATTCATATTCATTTATTTCTTTTAACTATTTACAATTACTTTACACAGTATTGTATTCTTTTATGTTATAAATTGAATGCTTAATTTCTCAACCTTCACTCTTTGGTTTTTCATAAAAATGTTACCCAAATTTACCACATGTTATTAATACTGAAAGTTAAACTATTTAAAACAATTCATATACAATTACATTTATCTTATCCTAAAAGCTGGGTGGACAGTGTGTGTTATTGAAATAAATATTGATATACATAGCTAAAGTTACTATAGCATATATTATTTTAACCAATATTCTCTTGACATAATTATTTTATTTTATTGTGATAAGAACACATAACATGAGAGTTATTTCTTAACAAAATTTTAAGTGCACACTTTATCATTGAGTACAGCAGATTTCTACAGTTTACCCACCTTGCTTAACTGAAACTTTATGCTTGTTGGTTGGTAACTTCTATTCCCCCCTTCTCCAGACACTGATAATCATCATTTCACTCTTTAATTTTTATTAATTTGACCATTTTCTCTAGCTAATATAGGTGAAATCATGCAGTATTTGTGTTTCTGTGATGGGCTTATTTCACTTAGCATATCCTCAAGTCATCCATGTTGTGGCATATTGCAAAATTTTCTTTTTAAAGACTAAACAAGTATTCCATTGTATGTATATACCACATTTCAGGTATCTGCTTATTGATTAATAAACATTTAGGTTTTTCCACATTTTGAATTTTGTGAATAATGTTATATTAAATATGGAAATACTAATAGTTCTTTGAGATCCTATTTCATTTATTTTGGATATATAGGCAAGAGTGAGATTGATACATCATATTGTTATGACACCAAAAGCACAGGCAAAAAAAAACAAACAAAATTAAAAAAGTGGTACTACATCAAACTAAAAAGCTTATGCACATACACACACACACACACACACAAAACAATCAATATAGAATAAAAGCAACCTATGAAATATAAGAAAATATTTGCCAACCATATATCTGATAAGGGTCAAATGTGAAAAATATATGAAACGTATTATTATTTAATAATATAAGAACAAATAACCTGATTTTAAAACAAGTCAGGGAGTTGAATAGCCATTTTCCAAAAAAGACACACAAATGACCAATAGGTTTTTGAAAAATATTCAATGTCTCTCAAGAAAATGTATATTAAAACCACAAAAAATATCAGTTCACACTGGTCAAGATGATGATTTATCAAGAAAGCAAAAGGCAACAAGTATTTGGGAATGTAGAATAGTGCAACTGCCAAATACTGGGGGAAAGAATCCTTTACCCATTGTGGCACTATTTTAATGGTATATAAGTAGTTTTCTTTTTGATGATCCACTTTAAACAATGATAATAAAAACACATCATGACAAGTTTGGTTACTGACTATGAGGATGTACACTTTTTAAATTAAAACAGAGAAAAAGTGAGCAAATTTTTTTACTAAATTATGACCCAGTTTATCTTGCCAAAACATGTTGACTAGAATGTTAACTAGTGCCAGGATACCATTAAACATCAGATGGCAGAAATCCTAATAGTTAGTGCTCAAAAGGAAATTTTAAGTCTGGACAAAATGGGTCTGGAAAGCTCAAATTTGTCAAATAATACTAAATATTCTCTGAGTCTTGGCCTTTCACATGATTCCTGCTTAAAACTTGATTCCCAATAGTATTTTGAAAAGCCTCTGTCGTATCTCTTTGGTTTTGATGGAGTAGATAACAGGGTTGAGCATTGGAGGAACAAAGAGATATACAAGGGACATGAGTGTGTGCACATATTGTGGGGCATGCCTCCCATATCGAGCCACCATGGACACACCAACCATGGGAACATAGAAGATGAGCACAGCACACATATGAGATACACATGTGTTGAGTGACTTTAACCGTTCCTCCCAAGAAGCAATGGCAAGTACAGAGTGTAGTATGAGCACATAAGAGAGGAGAATAAGTGCAGAGTCCAGACCAAAGGTAGAGATGACAATGAATAGGCCAAAAACATTATTGATAGAGATGTCACCGCAGAGGAGATGGATCAGATCTGGATGCAAGCAGTAGGCATGGGAGAGTACATTGTCCTTGCAGAAAGGCAACCTCTTCAGAAGGAAAGGCAATGGGAAAACCATGCAGAAACTGCGAATGATAACAGATATGCCCATATATGCCACTCGAGCATCAGTGAGCACTGTAGCATAGCGCAGCGGATTACAGATGGCCACATAACGGTCAAAACTCATAACCAGCAGGATCCCAGACTCTGTGAAGGAGAAGAGGTGGATAAAGAACATTTGAGCCATGCAAGAATCAAAGCTAATCATCCTTAAGTGAAAGCAAAATGTGGCCAGCACTGTTGGCAACGTGGAAAAAGACACACCCAAGTCATTAACTGATAGCATGGATAGGAAATAGTACATAGGCTGATGCAAGCTCTGCTTTTCCTTGATAATAAAAAGGATTAGGGCATTGCCCACAATGGAGACAATGTAGAGTGTACCAAGGAGCAGAAACATCCAGTGTTGAGAGGTCTCCAGCCCTGGGAGACCTGTCAGGATAAAAGGACGCAACTCTGAACTGTTGTCTGGGTTACCTCCCATGCTGGAACTATTTCTTAGATTCTCAGATGGCTATCCTGTAAAGAAGACAAACAACAGTTTTATCTGTGGCCTAGAACGAATATTTTAAGACTCTTATATACCATCCAGCCCCTGACTCTATGGCATTAGTCAATTTTGGTCACCAAATCACTCATTCTGATTTCTCATTGTCACCAACATTTCTGAAATTTTCTGAGTTTTCTCAGGTTTTCTAGCTAGCTAAAGAGATTATGTTGCCTTTCTTTATACCTGTGCTTATTGCCACTTGGCTCTTTCTCCCTTTTAAAGCTATGAACTCTTTATCAACCTAGGGGCATCACTTTGTTCAAGACCTGTGACAAAACCATTCTGCTTCTTCCTGGGTACTCCACTTATTCATTGAACCATAAACTTTTCTTCTTTCCACTCTCTTATGCTACTGAACATTTATGACTTGCCAGCTTTTTTTTTTTTTAAGATTTTATTTATTATTTCCAGAAAGAGAGGAAGGGAGAGAGGCAGAGAGGAAGCGAAACAGAGAAACATCAATATATGGCTGCCTTTCACTGGCCTCCAGCCACGAATCTGGCTGGAGACCTGGACTGCAACCTGATTATGTGCCCTGGCTGGGGAATCAAACCAGCGACCTTTGGGTTCGCAGGCCGGCACCTTATCCACTGTGCTACCAGCCAGGGCAAGACTTGCCAGCTTTTCACTTTCTTTATAGTCTCTCAGTTTTTCCAGACATCTGTCTGGACAGAAAATAGATGGAGAGAAACCCATCCATACATAGAGAAAACCTTATAGACATTCATCAAATACATTTGGCTCTAATATTTCCACTCATTTTTTTAATTCTCCTATCCATTTATCTTATGGCATTAATTTTCATCCTGAATAACTGAATTTCTTGAAAACTTTTAAAAATAATTTATTTTAGAACTGAGTATTCATTTAATAATAATAATAAAGCATTTATAATTAATAAGTAATTTAAATCATTTTAATTGGAATTGCTTCTCATCTATATTCTTCATCTCTTTAAATAACATAATTGTGTCTAAGATTGAGACTCAAAATCCAAACATTGCTGATTCTTTCCTCCCTTTATGTTTTTCATTAAATTTGATAAACGATAAAAATACATCAAAGTTTCTTTGTCAGCACTTTTACCATTTGTTTTGACCTGCACCTCATACTTCAGATCCAAGAAATTGCATTCTTGTACCATAATTACAGTTTTCCTAAGAAATCTTGTGCCTTTGTCTATTGCGTTCTCTATCCTGGAGTAAAACTAATATTTTTAAAAGACAAATCTAAAAATGACATTGTTCTGATTAGAAACTTTGCATGTTCCCTCATTGCCAAAGAATCAAATTTTCTTTCTTGTACCTCAAGATACCCAGATAAGCCCATTTGTTGTAATTCAAACATGAACCACAGCTCCTCAACACACAGAGGATTTCCAGAATGTGCATACCCATTCAAATCACCGTTCAGGCCCAGGATCAATGATGCCTGCCTTTCATGTCATTGCCTGCAGAGCTTCTCTCCCATCATTCTCTCAACTATAGGTTTGCACCTACTTTACTTGTTTCTATCCTTGCCCCGAATCATAGCTGTGCAAGTCCTAGCTTTTCTACTGGCTCACCAGGGGCAAGAACTCAACCCTGACTTCTTGTTTTATCTCAGTCCTAGCCATGCTTGGTACAGGGTCTTGAACCAAAGATGTGCTAAGTCAGTCAAAGATCCCTTCTAGGTTTTGGCTGCTTTTTATTGTGAATTGGAGATGCTAAGAAACAGCTATGAAGGTTATGTAGATCCAAAAGTAGACAGTTGTGAAAATTCTTATGTACAAAAACTGTGGAACTCTGAGCTCTAACACCTACCCTTCATCTGCCTTTGCTCCTTCACCTTCTCTATTATTTCTTCTTAGGGTGTAATTTTTTGTCCATTCCATATTCTTCAGACCCCTTCACGTTTCCTACCTAAAAATGCTTCCTAAAAATTTTTGTTTGTCTCTGTGTACAATTTTTTCTTTCATTCCATATTCTTAGGACCTCTTCACTTCTCCTACCTGTAGAAACACTTCCTAAAAATTATTTGCCTCTGTGTGAAATATGCAGACACCCTCTAATTTGCAGTCTTTGAGCCCTACCACGTGGTTTCTAAAGCAGCCAGTGTCTTTTTATATATCCCTCATGTCAGATAATTCTAAAGGAGTTGTGGGGATGCTTATCACACCAAGGCATCTATATTCAAAGTAAAGCCTAATAAGGTGCCTGCTGAGAAAGTAACCAGAAGCCCTGGCTGGTGGCAGAGTGGATAAGGCACCACCCTGCAAACCCAAAGGTCACTGGTTCATTTCCCAGCCAGAGCACATAACCAGATTGCAAGCCAGGTCTGTAGCTGGAGGCAGGTGAAAGGCAACCACACATTGATGTCTCTCTTCCTCTCTGCCTTTCTTCCTTCCCTCTCTTTAAGAACTAATAAATAAAATCTTTAAAAAAAAAAAGTAACCAGAAAGCATGGCAGAATTTCGGCAAATACAGAATAGTGAAGGTAGTAAAAGTTAAAGGAAGTATGTAGGGAAAAAAAAATGGACTCAGATTAGGGACAGCATTTCCTCCTTCATACTGTCATGTTCTAACACTCAGGATTTTTAAACTAGAAGCAAACTGCCTTAGGCCTGCATCTAGATTGTCTGACACCCCAATTTACCTACTTGCAACAACTCCACACATGGATGTTTCAGCAGAAGGAAGAGCAGTAGTGAGGGTCCTGAACACCCTACCCATAACCACAAGTTACCTCTGCCAACTGCCTGGCCTGAGCAATATAAGGCAGTCTCCAGGAAACCCCTTGAGTTTCTATCAGCTTAGGAGCTAATAGACTACTGGGAATATTCCAGAGATTACTGGGAGCATCCACAGTGCTTTATGCTGCTCTGAGTTAGCATTTCCTCACTCATATACAGGAATAAAAAAGATCAGAACCGGCCCTCCAAGAATATTCTATGTAGTCCCTCATTTTAAAGAATAGATCACTAGAACCTAGAAAGAAAAAGACATGTCAAACATATACAACTTGTCACTGGCAGAATATTTACACCAAGGTCTTTGAACTTAGCTTATGGGTTTTTTTTTTTTTACTATATACCTTTGACTGACACCCACAAAAATCCTATGAAAAGTGCTTAAGCCATATATAAATTAATTTCAGCAACTGAATTTATTAGGCTGTGAAAGTTTCACCTGGATCATCCACAAAATTGACCCCAGGTACAATAAGAACTAGTACACTGTGGCTGACCACACACACAGGATAATTACAAGTCAAATTATAGAAAATACTTGCCCTGGTTAAGAAGATGTTGAGAGTGCTGCAATATGCTGCTTTCTTCACAAATGTTTATTAAACACCTACTAGGAAAGCAACATACGTAATAAGAATTAGCTGATAAAGTTCTGAGCTATATGGACCTGAGCTTGAGTCTAGAATGTGCCACTTGCCTTGAGAAAGTTTCTAGCTCACACAGTTTCATTGCTTCACTTGCAAAATCAGTTATAATCATACTTATATCCTAGAATGATTGGGATGATTAAACAACCTATAGCATGCAAAGCATTTAGCCTATTGGCTGCCATATAACACTTAATAGATAGTAATGATTGTGCTTCAATGTCAAACATTGGGTCCTGAACGTAAAATAATTGAGAATGAATATTGACTTAAGTGGACAACAAAAAAAAAAAAAAGAAAGAAAGAAAGAAAAGAAAAGAAAAGAAAAAATTCTTGAATCATTTTAACCCATTTCTAGAAAAACACTAGCAGATATAGCTTAAAAGGAATAGTGATTAGTAACAGGAGACACATACTTGAACTAGATTAGGGGAGATAATAAGTGAGGTTAGGTTTAGAAAGAATTTCTCATACTTATTATTTGTCTGAGACTAACCAGGCTGAAGATGCAGTCAGATTCAGTGCATTACCTAACACACTCCTTCTCACAATCACACTGACTATCATGAGAAAGGCAGGAAATCACTTAAGCCCTGATTAATATACATGAGTTTATCTGAATTTTATGTCTATTGTCTCTTTGTCATAAGTTAATCTCTTTAAACTTTCCCTTATAAAAAAAAATACTCTTTTCATTTATTACAAGGTCACAATCTCTACCCTAAGGGTTCATGATGTAAGGAATATATTAATAAAATGACTATAAATCAAATATTTCATTCAACATTAGATAAAATTTTAGCCATAGGAATGAATGCATAGATGAATTGAAGTTTAACAATGAATATTCTCATTCAGGAGACTCCTAAGGAAACACAGTAGCTCAGTGTATGCATTTCATGAAATGCTTTTTAATTTCCTGGGTAACTTCTCCCTGAAGTCCTCATTCTCTTATTTCCTTCTGTCTCAGTTGCATCCCAGCTCAGTCACATAGCTGGCATCAGATATTTGTTCTATTGATCTTGAGGGTGGTATTCTGTTTCCTGGATCACATATTTTTTTCTTTTTTTTTTTTTTTTCATTCTCCATGTGTATTTGCTGAGAGTCTCTTTCACACTTTATTTTAGGAAGATATTTTTTATTAACTAGGTACAAAGTTTTTTATTTAAATGGAATATTTTTTTCTCCTTTTCCAACTGTTTGTAGAGAACTTTCCTTGTGCTATACACTTTGCTAAGCACCCTAATTGGAATCAATTCCTCCATGTGTGCTTTAGAGGGATGGTAGAAGGTTAGTTCCCTCACACTCCTGGACACTAGCTGGATGTCCTACAATTCAAATAAATTCTGACACTGCCTACTCAGAGATAGCATTAGACCCCACAGGTTAAAAGCTCAGTTTCACAAGACTGCCCTGCCATCCTCTGATTGGGCAGTCCCACAAAACTGCCCTCCTTTAATATTCCCCAGCCAAATCCTGTTGAAAACTAGCTCCTCACATTGGGATCCCAGTGGATGCCTCTTCCTATCTATCCCCACATGTGATTGAGACGAGTTTAAAAGGTCAAGACAATACCATCTCTCCTCTCCTTCCACCTGAACAGAGCCCACCTTCCTCCAAATTATGTTTTCTGGCTCCTGAGGGTGCATCCTAAGAAACCTCTGGCAGATAAGGAGTATGAATACCAAGGATCCCAGTGTTAATAAATGGTAAACCAGGAAATAATTCATTTTTCTTGACATTCATGTCCAGGGTTTCTTTTCCCCACTTTTCCCCTGCTTTTTAGGGGACTTTCAGAAGTCAAAATGTAAAGTTGGCCAGAGTTGAAGGTGATAGTAATATAATCATCAACAATACCCAGTGTTCACAATGTTACCTCAACTTCATCAAAAATTTTGTGGGCATTGTCTCTTTGAAATCTAACAACCAAATTTAAGGGCAATTATCTCTACTCATTTTACACATGAGAAAAAATAAGTGCCCAGAAGGTCAAATTAGTCCTTTGGATAGCTTTTATCCAACAAAGACGTTGGCGCATACCTCATCTATCTGTTAATCATGGCCATCCCTATCTTTTTCTTCTGTTTATTCTTTCTGTCTTACTTGATTGTCTTTGCCTTTACCTCTCTTTCTGTAAACTCCCTCAAGAAAGAAGGAGAAGGAAAAGAAGAGAAGGAGAAGGGAGAAGAACAAGAACAAGAAAAGAATGAGGAAGCAGAGAGGGAAAAAGAGGAAGAGAAACTAAAATCAGTCTCTTTTTGCCTTGTGATGGCTTTCCCCTAAGGCTACCATCTAAGATCTGGGAGACAAACTGGCCCCCTCCCCTGTGCCTTAGTAAGACCCAGGGCCTGCATCAGCTTCATCTATAGTGTCACAGAGACTTTAGGTCTCAATGATTACATAATTATATTATTTTTTTAAGTTTTGCTATTAACATATAACTCACATACCATAAAGTTCAATTAAGCATACAATTCAGTGGTTTTTAGTATACTTACAAAGTTGTGTAACCATCATGAATATCTAATTTTAGAATTTTTTCATCACTCTAAGAAAAAGTTCTATAGAATACAATTTAAAAACTTACATGGTAGTTTTATTTTAAACTACCACCTAATTGTGGTAGATGAAACATTTATATCTTTTTCTACTATTCAGATAGTAAATGACAATTTTTAGTGTATTTTATTTATTCAAATTCAAATTTGAATTTGAAAGAGAAAGAAAGTGAGAGATCAATGTGTTGTTCTGCTTATTTATGCATTCATTGGTTGATTTTTGTATGTGCCCTGATCACCAGGAATCAAACTTGCAACCTTGATGTATCAGGAAGGTGCTTTAACCAACTGACCTACCCAGCCAAGACTAAATGACAATTTTTTAAAGTCAATATTTTTGAGAGAACATATATTATTTCAAAATTATTTTACAAAGTGTCAAGGCAAAAACTTTGAAGATCATGGATTTGAATTAATATTTAGGTACATTAATCACCCTTTATCTGTGGTTTCAGTTACCTCTGGTCAACTACAGTCTGAAATTGTTAAATGGAATATTCTGAAGTAAATAATATATGAGTTTAAATTACACACCATTCTGAATATTGTGACAAAAAAAATCACACCATATCATGGGGGACCCGACTCATACCTTTGCTCAATATATCCACACTATATACACTACCTGCTCATTGGTCACTCAGAACCACCTCAGTTATCAGATTGACTGATGCACTTTCATAGTGTTTGTGTTCAAGTAACACTTATTTTACTTCACAATGGCTCCAAAGCTCAAGAGTAGTTTAAGTTTTATAATAGGTATGTATTTATAGGGGAAAATATAGCATGGATAGGGTTTGGTACTATACATAGTTTCAGGCATCCACAGGGGATCTTGGAACATATCCCTTATGAATGAATGAAGGGACTTTTATATGTACAACAGGAAAAAAATATAGTACTTTGAAGGCTTTGTTGGAAAAAATCCTTGGTACAAAGGCTTGAGGTATGGCTAATATCAAAACAAAGGAATTTGCCAGAAGACTGATGCTGTTCACTCCCAAGGTTAGTTTTGTGGGTGTGAAACCAGGGCAGAAGCATAAGGCCTATGCTCAGAAGGATCCTGTTTTCCTTCAATGTTCTGCTTCCAGTCTCTTGGAATTCTTAATAAGTAATTTTAAACTTATGTTTTGTGAAATGAAGTCTAATGGGACAATGGAGCATAAAAATGTCCACTGCTATTTCTTTCCACCCTCTTTGCATATAGCATTAGTAATGCCCTATGCACACAGAATACCATGAACCCACAATTATAAAAATTCAGTGAGGTGCACAGTATTAAAGAGAAAAAAAAAGAGAAGAAACAGTAAGAGAAGAGCAGGAAAGAGAAATAAAAATTACTAGATTTTATTTCTACTTTTCTTGAAAATTCTCTAGGGAAAGCGTCTCAGCATCCCCTCCTCATTTCTTTCTCCCCCTTTCAACCCCTCCTTATTTTCTCCTACAAATGAGCAAAGTGGCTCAAATCCCTAGAGCAAGCCCCCTGGGTTTTCATACACAAATGTCACAAAGATTCAATAAATAACCTCGCTTACTCAGCCCCTTGACCAGACGAAGGTGGAACCCAGGGCTAAACTGAAGACACCCACTGGGCTCACAAAACTGAGGACAGGTTATGTATTTTAACTCACATTCCATTTCAATCCAGACAGTTCAACATTAAGACATGATTATCTTTCAAATCACACCTACAATCTGCACACAACACAGTTTTCACATCCCTAAACAATTCATTGCTTTCAGATATACAGCATCTGCACAAGCTCTTACTTCATCGCATCCCTTCTCACATAGCCTCACACTCACATATGACATAGGTCACAGGGTTCCAACCTCAGCATACCTAACCTGTAAGTATCACTCACCTGAAATCAGATTCCTCAAAATTGTTGTTGGAAGAAAGAACTCAGAGTTCATGGATTGAAGCCTAGGTCTCTGAGGGAGAAGTGAGAAACTTAGCCATCATAGTTACCCGGAAGACACTGCTGAGTGAAACCAATTTGAGAGGATGCCCTCTTAAGAGTGAAGCTTCAGCTCAGTCTCTTCCTTATTCATTTTCCCAGAAAACAACCTTACTTGTACCTAATCTTTCTGGTTCTCACACCCACAGATGCTCACAGAGTGGCAGCTTCCTTATAATAACTATTTGAAATTTTCTGCTGCAGATAAGAATAAGCTAGGGAAAAAGGAGAAAAACAGATGCTTGGGACTCAAGTCCTCCTCTCTCCACCACCCAAGCTTCTTTGTTCTAGTGGCTGGGACCAGTAGTAAAAGTCAGAGGGGCTCTGCACTTTTATCCGTCTCTTTGGAATTCAGATAAGCAAAGTGATTGCAGCCTTAGATACTTATGTGATTGCCTTTGCTTTAAAAATGTGGGAGTTAAGAGATAGCCTTATAAATGAATAGTTAGGGAGGTAAAAACACAAAATATTAAATCAGGAGACATGAGACCTGACTTTAGTTCTAACAATAACAGGCTTTGCGATCTGGATTATATCCATTCCCTTCCCTGAACATGGATATCCCCTTGGCAAGACAGAGGTGAGTTCGATTGTTGTAGTCTGTGTTACTCCCATATGCAGCTATGAGACAAAGAGCTTATAAAAATTGGAAGAACATCCTGGTTGATATCCAAACCTTTTAATTCCATATACTATACTCTTTCTCAACCACAAAAAAAAAAAAAACTGTGAGATAAATAAGACAAGTGTTGTCATTCCCAATTTAGAAATGAGAGAACTGAGCCTCAAAAAGGTCAAAATAGTGAATGGTAGAAAAGCAAAACTAGAATTCCATAACTGTTGTTTTTGTTATTTTAAAAAATGTTTTAATTTCATTTACAATCACTATTATTCTGTATTCATTTTAGATGTACAACAGAGTGGTTATCCAATCATGAATTTTATAGCATGGTCTTCCTGATATTTCAAGTACCCTCCTGACCTCATACATAGTTATTATGATATTATTGACTATATTCTCTATACTATAATTTACATCTCTGTGACTATTCTGCAGTTACCAATTTATTGCTTTTAATAAATTAAGACTTTGCAGAGAGAATTGTTCCAGGTTATTTAATATGATTGTGGTAGAATCAGGACTAAAATTCAAGATTCCAGGCATCTCACAAATAATTCTTTCAGGTATATAATGTTACTAAGGGGAGATGTACATAATACTATCTCTCTAGAGCAAAAACTAATTTGCTTTTTCAGTATGTCTACTGTTGGTGAACTCTAGGATACTCCACTCTCTCAACCTATCTCTACTACCAATTGACATTCTGATCAGGTCATTAATCCATCCATTTCATGTTGGGCATACCATACATTGAACTGGCTTTACCATAGTTACCAGTGCTGTTTTCCCAGCTAGCATAGCTGATACATACCTTACTTTCTTTCATGGTACCCTCATGTATACTAAAAACACTGGTTATTTAATGATTAGCCATTTGAGCATATTCAGGTTGCCTAGCCTCTTACTAGGCCCTTTAAATGAAATATAAAAATAAGCCATTTGGTATATATCTGGGCATCTATGTTATAAACACAGATTAAATCAGTGAAACATTATGACATAAAGGTAAAATGTTAAAGATATGTTATTAAGAATTATCAGATTTGAGTCTTTTAGTGAATACTGAACAAAATTTCTAGGTATAGGTATAGCCATGCTGTGCAGATATTGCATCTGTGTAAAGATATAGTTCCCAACACAATACACACTTTCCAAATAATGGATGAATAAAAAATGTAAAGATGAATAAGAACTAGATTAGAGAGGAAGGTTTCTAGAAGGCAGAGGCACTGCCTAATGTTTAAAAATTAGAGAGGCTAACACAAAAGAAAAGAAAAAAGGCTCCTTGGGTAAATGGAACAGCATAAACTAAATAAAGAGGCAAGAAATATTTTTAGAGGTATGTGAACAAAAGAGAGTGAATAATGTGCAGGATGTGTTGGGAGATGTCTGGAAAGAATTACACAGGGAAAATGTTTACATTCTTAAGTTGGTGCTTAGAACATAGAACAGGGCAGATGACAAAAATGGATTATATGTAACAGTGTATTTTAAGATGCTGGAACATTTTAATAACAAGTATTTTTCTCAGTCTAAAATAGATTATTCACAGAAAAGATCATCATTTCATGTGACTGAATCAAATACCTAATGTTACAAGACAGCTGTACTAGCTGTCTTGGGTAATCTTTTGTTTGCCAGGCAGAATGTCGACTTCCAACATTAACAATGACAGTCTACCAACCATTCTCTTCTTGACGGGAATTCCAGGGCTGGAGTGGGCCCACATCTGGATTGCCATCCCATTTTGTACCATGTATTTGGTAGCACTGGCTGGGAATGCTGCCCTCATCTTGGTCATTGCCATGGACAATGTACTTCATGCACCCATGTACCTTTTTCTTTGTCTTCTCTCACTCTCTGACCTGGCGCTCAGCTCTACCACTGTGCCCAAGATGCTGGCCATTTTGTGGCTCCAGGCTGGTGAGATTTCCTTTGGTGGCTGCTTAGCCCAGATGTTTTGTGTCCATTCTATCTATGCTTTGGAGTCCTCAATACTTCTTGCCATGGCTTTTGATCGCTATGTGGCTATCTGCAACCCACTGAGATACACAGCTATCCTCAACCATACAGTCATAGGCAAAATTGGCCTTATTGGGATATTCCGTAGTGTGGCCATTGTCTCCCCTTTCATCTTTTTATTGAGGCGACTGCCCTACTGTCAACACTATGTTATGGCACACACATACTGTGAGCACATGGGCATTGCTCGACTGGCCTGTGCCAACATTACTGTGAATATCATCTATGGGCTGACTGTGGCCCTGTTGGCCATGGGTCTGGATTCTATTCTCATTGCTATCTCCTATGGCTTTATCCTTCATGCCGTCTTTCATCTTCCCTCCCGCCATGCCCAGCACAAAGCTCTGAGTACCTGTGGCTCCCACCTTGGGGTCATTTTGGTCTTCTACATTCCTGCCTTCTTCTCATTCCTCACCCACCGTTTTGGCCAACACCAAGTCCCTAAGCATGTACACATCTTTCTGGCTAATCTCTACGTGCTGGTGCCTCCTGTGCTCAACCCAGTCATCTACGGGGCTCGGACCAAGGAGATTCGGAGTCGACTTCTAAGACTACTTTGCTTAAAGATTTCAATATGAATTCTGAGGTTAAAAATTTTTTAAATAAATTTGTATAGTAGCTATATAGATGTGTTTACATGGGCAGAGACCTATGATATGACAGAATGAGTTTACATAGGTGAGAAAACTCTGGAAAGGAAAAAAAAGGCCAAATGAATCAGAGATATCAATAATCATATTGAAATACCTTTCTTTCTGAGGCTTCTTAAGCACCTCTGAATAGCCAGAAAGGTGATAATACTTTAAATTTTGTCTCAGAAGTATCTATGATTTATTAGAGAGTAAGTCAGTTGCTGTTCTGAAAGGACTCTGGGTTTCATAGTGGGGATATTCTACTGAGAGTTCAAGTAGAAAAAAAAAAGAACATTTGAAGTAAATTGAATCTGAGTTGTAATATTTTGAATGATTAATCATGCAAGACCTAAAGTCAGAGAATATCTGGATTTGAATCCTAGTTCTTTAACTTCTGAGTTTTGTGGTCTTGAGCATCTTGTTAAATATTTTTATGCCTCAGTTTGACAAACTGTTAAATGGAGGATAAAGACAATATCTAACTCTTAATGTTGTAGTGAGGAATAAATAAATTAATGAATGTAAAAAGCTTAAGACAGTACCTAATATGTAACATGCTAAATAAAGTGAGAAAGTTATGTAACCTCTCTAAATAGTATTAAACAAGTTATAGTTTATTAAGAATTATTTTATATCATTTCAAAGGGTTATTGTGATAACTGTATAATAGCTCAAAAATATTTAGACAGTACTTGTTATATGAATACTGCTCATTAAAACTGCATTTTCTCCACCACCTGGTTTTCCATTTTGAGATCTTTTTTTTTTTCTTAGCCATAAAATAATTTCTTAAAAATTCAGGGGACATACCTCATGATACAAGTGTTTTTTTTTTTTTTAATTTTCTTATTGCCTTAATAACCTCAATTCTAAAATATACAAATGGGTCCACAGATACTCCTTCCAGTGGCTCAAAAATGTAATTGTTATTATCTGCATTTGAAGTTAAGAGCCTATGATTCAGAGAGGCTAATAGTCTTAAGGTTTGTATGGACAATATTTCATATATTATCCAGTGTTTTATAATGGAAAGAAATGTAATGTGTGGATCTAGATATACTTGACCTAAAATCTTTACTTCTTTATCTGCTACCAGCTACATAAAATAGGACATACCACTTAATCAGCTCCAGCCTTAATACTTGATATAAATCAAGCACACCATAAAAATTGTTGGTAGGTGATAGAATTTGGTTTAAAATCTTTAAATGTATAAAAGTATACTATATTTTATTATATTTGCATGACCTAAAATAATCTATATTATCTATTTACTTATTGATTGATTCATTCATTGGCATTCTAAAACTTCATCAAAGTAAACATCTTTATCTGTTTCTTACATAATGCTAAGATTCTCTTAATAAATAATATATACAGTTTAGACAAGAACCTAGTATAAAGGAACCATGGACATGGACAACAGGTGGGATTGACTTTGGGGGGAATGGGTGGGTGGGGAGGGAGACAGAGGGGAGCAAAAAGGGGATGGATATAATACAACAACAATAAAATTTTAAAAAAAGAAAAGGTTGCAGGTTCGATTCCCCAGCCAGGGCACATAACCAGGTTGCAAATCAGGTCTCCAGTCAGGTCTGTGGCTGGAGGCAGGTGAAACGCAACCATACATTGATGTCTCTCTCCCTCTCTGACTCTTTCCCTTCCCCTCTTTCTAAAAATAATGAAATAAAATATTTTTAAAAATAATAATAACTAAATAAATAAAAGAATAGAAAAAAACAAATCAAATAAATAATATATAAAATATTTTAGATCATACTGGTATATATCCTATTTTTTGCTGTATTTATGAATGATGTCTTCATTGTGCTATTGTGATGAGTAATGATCATGTATGCAAGTATAGTGTCTGGCACACAGTAGATTTCAAACAATTAGATTTTGTGTATTTAATATTACATTGGGCTGATCACTTGAAGGCACATCCACATGGATCAGCATAAAGGGAAGAGTATTTTACTCAGGATTACAATTTGGTGAGACAAAATGAGAAACATCAGTTCTGGTTATAGAAAAGTCCAAGTCTGGTGGCAGTGGCAAGGACAGTTGTGTGGCCAGCTGGTGGAAAGCTAAGTCAGACATTTAAAAAAGTAGGGAGGGACACCTGGGGAGCACTGCCAGGACCAGACCAGACAGCAACAGCTCATGGTTCCAGCACCAGGGAAAATAAAGCCTCATTACATCTGACTGTGAAAAACAGTGGGGGCTGGGACAGAGGAAGAAACTGCTAGTCTCTCAACAGAATCTGTTTGTTTAGAGGGCTTCCTTGATCCTAGAACATCTGCAGACCCACCCACCCTGGGAACTACAGCTAGGGCAACAGCTTGAGAGACACCAGTCCCATATGAGAAGTGGGAGAGAAGTCCCTGGAAAAGGAGCGAATGCTGAGCAAGTGGCATTGTTCCCTCTCACACCCCTTCTCCATATACAACACCACAACGGGGTGAAAGAAGTTGCCCAGCACTGATGAATACCTAAGGCCTCACCCCTTAGAGTGTAACAGGTGCAACAGCTCTATGAAAGACACAGAGGCAAACACAGAAGCCCATCAAGTTGAGGAGACAGAGAAGTACGTCCCAAAAGAGGGAATAAATCAAAGTTCTAGTGGAAGAACTAAGCAATGAGGAATAGTCAACCTAACAAATGCAGAGTTCAAAACACTGGTGATAAAGATGCTCATAGACTTGACAGGTGTGCTTCAGTACAGAAAACACAAAAGGAAACAAATAAAGGCTAAGCTAAGTGAAACAAAGGAAAATCCAAATGAAACCAATGGCGAAGGGAAGGAAATCAAAGATTTGGAACATTAGAAAGAAATAAACAGTCAACCAGTTTAGAATGAGAAAACAAGAATTGAAAAAAAAAAAAAAATGAGGAGAGGCTTAAGAACCTTTGGGACAACTTTATATGTACCAACATCCAAATCATAATGATGCCAGAAGGAAAGATCAAGAAACTGAAAACTTATGTGAAAAAATAATGAAGGAAACTTCCCTAATTTGACAAAGGAAATAGACATTCGAGTCCAGGAATCAGAGAGTCCCAAACAAGCTAGACCCAAAGAGGAGTATACCAAGACACATCATAATTAAAATGCCAAAAGGTAAAGATAAAGAGTGAATCTTTAAAGCAGCAAGAGGATTAGAGGTGGCTCATGGTGATGATGATAAAGTTGCTTGGAAACTGGGTTGCCAACTGAGCAGGAGAAAAATACTAAAAATTATTAGTTTCCTACTTCATGCTCAAATTTGAAAAGTACTCTGAGATTATGGGTATGAGAAGATGAAGCACAAACCCAAGACCATTTAACATGATCCCGTCTTCCCCCAAAACAACAATTTCTCTGCCCACTTAACCTTCAAATAGACATCACACATGATATGCAAGCTATCTTTTTAATGTAGAACAAGCTTGGGTAGCGAGGGAGGGGCTGTTCCAGCATGCACATGATCTGAATAGGAGGAATTCCCAAAATAAGCTACTCCCCACCCCTTCCCCTTTCCCTTTCTTTTCCTCCCGCTCCATGAGGTGGTGCATTGTGGCAATCAACTGGAGGCACCTAGGCCTCTGGTTCCCCCAGCAGCTTCTCAATGACAGCATGGATGTCTCCATTTGTGGCCATCAGGGCCTGCAGGTTGGCATCACGATTAACAAAGCCCATGGCCTTCAGATGCTCCATTTCTTGCTGGTACCTGCTTTCAGTGAGAAGGGTTGAGGATAGTGAGGATTGGATAGGCTGGGAGCAGGCATTGGCCAGTGCATGGAGAAGCTGAAGAACAGCCACAGCAGGTTGCACAGGGTCTGTTCTGTGACCCTGTCCTGCATCCCTAGTTTCAGGGGCTTCCATGGCCTCACGCAGTTTACCTGGGCCCCATAAGAATGGTCCCAAACCAGGTACCTCTCTGGATAGTATTTGCAGTCCCTTTTCTATCTGTACTAATGCCTGCAGTGCTCGTGGGTTGGTGAGAATGGGAAGTAACGGTATATGATGTCGCAGGGGGCTGCCAGTGGCCAGCTGGTGAAGCAGAGCTGGGTTTTGCTGAAGGACATGCAAGGCTCTACGCAAGGCAGAGGGTGAGGGTTTTAGCTGACTGGTTAGAGTGGCTTTCCCTAGGGGCTGCTGGCCATCCTGGGAGGAAAGATCTTGGCCTGAGTATGAGTCTGGCACACTGGTTTTGCACCCTGAATGGGCCTGGTTTGAGGCCCTACCCCTGGCCTGGGCAACTAGTCCTTTACTGACCTCCTGTGCCAATGGTTGAGTGGAGTCAGAGGCAGTGGGGATGGCAGTGGTAGAATTGTTACTGTTGTGAGCATTGGCCTCCCCTCTGCAAAGCTCTGAACCTGGGTGGTGGCCTCTGTAGGCAACCAGTGGGGCCAGGGTTAAGAGCATGAGTTGCTGGATATCAGAGCAAACAGGACGCGTAGCATTATCACCACCTGGCACTGCCTTCGAAGCCTCCAGCCCTGGCTTGTCTGCCTGCAGGATCTCCTGTTGCTGAGCTGGCTTCTGCAAGGTTTCTAGAGTCCTGAGAGCTGGCTCAGGTTTCTGTACTGGCCTTGAGGATTCAGGAATATGGCTAGCATTGGCTGGTTTCTCACTCGCCAGGCTTTGAACCAGAGGGTCTTCCAAGAACTGCACCACAGGCTCAGGCGCAGCCATCAGGAGTTGAGCCAGCTGGCCAAAGAAGTCAGCCAGGTCAGGTGAGATCCGGGCTAGCCAGCCCAGCCTGGCTACCATCCCAGCACTGTCTGAGGTGGAGGTTTCAGAATGATGGGTGCAGCGGCCTAGAGGGTCTAGCAGAGGCCTGGAACTGGACAGATGGGTTCTCACCACCAAGTGGACCGTAGTTCCATCAAGGATGCCACGCTGGCTCAGAATGTCTTGATCCCTGAGGATCTTTCCAGTGAAGATGAGCACCAGTCGGTCAGTGTCACAGTGAAGGCGTTTGGAGATCAGTTTCTTAAAGTGGCGGACGCTGCTATTTTCTGCCAGCAAAAATTCCTGGCAGTCATGTGGGCTCTTGACAGACACTCTGATGACATGTGATGGCTCTCGGCCAGACACCAGGCAGCTGTCCCCTGCTTCTTCCCTAGCTCGTGCCATATTTTCTCAAGAGCAGATGCAGAATTACTTGAGGACCTGTAGAAACCTAGATGTAACACTGAGCACACCTGGAGGCAGAGACCAGTGGGTGTCTAGCGATGTCCTCTCACCCACGTCCTATAGATACTACCTCCCAGTTTACTCCTGCAGCCACCTACCTCCCATAGACATGGCAGCTGCCCTTCTCCAGGGCCAGTCTTTGGGGATATGATGTCAGCAATGAGGTCACAGTTGAGACCTGAATGGGGGAAGGGCAGAGGCCTCTGCTATCAGCCTTACATTGGCTCTCTTCATAATTTGAGTTAAATAGCAATAGAAAAAAAATAATGTTTCTTTTCAAAAGATGTTTTGAACCAGCCTGTTACTGTTGAAAACCATACCAAATGAGTTTGGTCAATGAATATAGCTGAGTTGAAAAGGCAATTATAGAACCAGTTTACAAAATACTGATTCGAGTCACCCACCTTTCACTAAATTACTATGTACTGACCATGGCCTAGTTGAGACCACAGGTTCCCATTTCTATACAAGAAGAATGAAGAAATGCATAATTAGTCCATCCAGTTTCACGTGGGGCCCTACAGGCTGCTTGCACCTGAGAACCACAAGGCTGAATAGCCTGTCTACCTGGTTCTCAGAAAGGCAGCACTACATCATGCTCCCCAAGAACTTGTAAACAAAGTTTCTCCCAAAGAGATCAACTATGAACTCAATGCTCACAGGATCAGAGCTGAACAAGACATATTCTGGGAAAGTAACAGTTTAATTTTAGGTCTTAAAAATTATATTTAAGGTATATTTGAAAAGATTTGTCACTTGGGAGGGGACACATTTTGGCTGTAAAAACAGAAAACAGAAACTCTTTCAGACAATGTTTTGACAACTCCAGACCAGTGGGGCCCTGAGGTAAAGTTTCTAATCCCTGCAGCAATTATAATATTTTATTGTAAAAGTTAATACATCAGGCTGTTTTAGGTTTTTGCCATTATAAAATAGAGTCAGAGCTGTTATCCCAGAGGAATTACCTGGTACACCTTATTCCCCACACCTTTGAAAATTTTGATATAAGCACAATAACCTTTGGACCAGGCAAGAAAAAATAGCATATTCCAAACAACTGTGCAAAGCCAACAAGAAAGCAGACATCCTGAAGATAATACTGAAAATGAAAGGCATTCTTTGAAGTTAATACCATTGGCTATACCTGAATAATAACTTAGCTTAGTTGCACCTATAGACATTTCTTCCTTGACTTATTAATGTCATAAGAAATTATTTTCCTTCCTCTTAGGTAATTATTTCCCTTCCTTTTCTCATTAATACTACTTGTCTTCACCTCCTAAGGGTACACTATTTGGGTTTCTGGCCTGTATTAGTGCTTCCCAGAATTGCAATTCTTTTTTACCTCAAATAAACCCTTGTTGCCTCTCATTTTGGCTTTTTATTTTTGAATGTGATGAAGCATATATTAGAACCCTCTGATGTCATACCAAGGAAAATAATATATAACAGTGAATAAACTCCTGACTCCTCTCCTCACAAATCTGTTTCTCCAGTAGACTTCTATTTCTCAGCTAAGTTCACAGCCAAGACAGCTAATGTCAGAACAGAATCTCAAATTTGTCTTTCCCTCTAGTCTCCTTCCCTCTTTTAATAAGATTATCATTCAACCAGATTTTCAAGCCCAAAACACAGGAATCATCCTTGATTCCTTTATTTCCACATCCAATTTATCAGCAAGCATTATGAATTTTTCTCCAAATATATATCCTGAATCTGATCACTTCAATACTTTCAATACTACAATAGCCTGCAAGGTGGTTTCCCTACTTCCTTCCTTGGCCCCTTAGCATCACTACCTCTCAAAGTCTTGCTGACTCAACCCATCATTGCTGGTCTCAATCCATCAATAATTAATATGGTGGCTGGACTGGCCCTGCAGTTCTTGTTATGATTGCAAGACTCCTTTCATAATAGCAATCAGGAAATTTTGAAAGAAAAAGACTTATTAATCCTGGAAATTACATGGTGCATGGCACATTTAGGACATGTAACACATTTGAGATGGGAGTGGGGAGAGGGAGAGAAAGGAGAGAGTAAGACCCTGGGTTCTGCTTTTATTGGGAACACGGGTGGGGGCCCAGTGTTTTGTGGAGCAGGAATTTAAACCACAAGAAGAGAAGAAAAAGAAAAAAGAAAATATCAGAGGGGAGGAGAGATACCTGCTTCTATCTAGGTCTGTGGCTGGCAATGTGTTTTTTGGAGGTAACAATCTTTGAAGTAGATGTCTGGGAAAGCTGAAGTCAGGCACTTGCATTACAAATAAAGAGGTACTGTCAGGGCTTAACACTACAAGTAGTGAATATGATCTTTTAAAAAATATAGCTCAATTAAGCCTCTCATCACAGAGGTAGCAGAGAGGGACCAGGCACCAAGCTATCAATAAAATTTCAAACAAAGGGAGAGGCTAAGAAGAAGGTAGGAGGGTAAGGACACAGAGATCCAGAGGTGAACTCTTTTTGGGTGGTAATCAAAAAGAACATCTAAACAGAGATGGGATGAATAAAGAGAAGGTAGGTCAGGAGCAAGAGTTCCCAGGTAAAAGAAACATCAGTTGAAAAGCAGGTACTAGCTTGGTGTGTGCTGGGGACACAAGCCGCCTGCTATGACTGGAGCAGATACTCAGGAGATGGGGTCAGGGAGGCTGGCATGGGTGAAAGTATTAGGGTATTTTAGTCTTGGTAAGACATTTAGATTTAATTAAATTTAATTAAAATTTTTGAGGGTTTGTGGTACAGAGGTGAGGTTTTGTGTCTGGAACACCTCCTTTCTCCAGCACCTAGCACAGGTCCTGGCATTTGAGAGGGTGTTTCCATTAATATTAGCTGAATAAATAAATCCTCAATTCTTTAATTTTTTTTTTAATTTTCAAAAGATTTAGTCTTTATTCTTTAAATCTGCAGTGTTCAGTATGATAGCCACTTAAAATGTGGCTAGTTCAAATAGAATATACTATAAAGTACATACTGGATTTTAAAGAGTTAATACAAAAAATAAAATATGTCAATAACATGTAATTATTACATTAAGTGATAATATTTTAGATATATGTATTGTAGTAAATTAAGCATTTTTCTTTCTCTTTAAAACTTATTTTACTATGGAATGATATTTTTATAAAATGTATCACAGAAATTATGTATTGCAGAACTACTTTCATGTAAGCTGTCCTAGAGACAGTGCCAAACCCACAGTAAAAAATGAATTTGGTTTCTGAGTCAGATCCCACCCCTTCCCCTTCCATTAATACAATTCAACTTTATTTTAAGCTACTGGAACTACAACTTATTCTCTTTAGAGTTTTCCATCTTAGATAGTAGATTGATTTTTTTTTCTTTTTTGGCCATGCAGAGGTCTTTTAATATCCTCTGTTTTTTTCTCTACATGTGTTTTACATGTTGAGGCCTTCAGAAATAATGTCACTTGCAGTGTTCAGCTGGTCCTCACAGAGTAGACATTATGATATCTACTAATTTAGGGTTAAAAAACACTAGGATTTAAATAATTTTGTAGAATAATATTCTAGCTATTTTTTAAATTTGTGGTTGACTTCCTATGTGGTCTTAAACTAACCACTGAACTACTTAAGAATCTATTGAGGTACACTCACATTTCAATAATGAAGTTTATTGTAGCATTAATACATTTTCCCAAGCATCCCCAGTTTGAGAGCCTTCATTGCTAGAAATTTGTTTCCACTATCTATTTGAAAGGAATCTCATCTAATTTAAGTGATAATATGAGAATATATATTGTCCTTGTACATGAATCATATAGTTGGGTAGTTGCTAACTTCCATCCCAAATTAGTCTTCACTCTCAGCATCTTTTCTAACCTAAAGATCAATTTCTCAACACACCAACTACCAGTTGGTTGATATTTAAAACATAAATTGCTAATAGACTCTATATATTATAAATCCACAAATAAGCATGTATTTTGTAACAGTGAATAAGAAAGATAGCATTCTATGAAATATATAGCCATACTTTCTTTTCTTTCCTTAACTGCATTTGTAAATCCTGTTCTTCTTTCTCTTAACATTGCACACCCAAACTTATTAGGAAGTTTTATAAATTCCATCCCCATATATATTTTAATGATCCGCTTCTTGCTACACACCCTTGTGGAAAACATCAAAGGCAACCCTATCCCTGGCTAGAATGACTGCAGAGGTCTTCTGACAGGCCTTGGCTTCCATCCTTGCCTCCCTCTCATTCATGCTCTACATAAATTATGAATGAAATTCATATTCCGTACTTGGGCAACAAAGCCCTGTGCTCACCAGACTTTCCCATCTCAGCTTGACACACGCGCCTCCCTCTCATTCTCTGTACTCTGGACATTGAGGGGAAGCAGTTTTTCACTTTAAAATATGTTTTGAGTATGTTATTTTAAGCAGGTTAACTTTAAGAAACAAGACTCAGAAAGAACCTTTAACTGCCTAAATATTTCAAATAGAAAAGCCTGCTTAAAAGAAGGAAGTTATCACCTTAACATGAACTATGGGTCACTCAGAGAGGAATCACACAAAGTTCGTTGGACTCCCTCTTCCTCCTAATGTTTGGGTGGTTGAGCAAGACTTTGTTGACCATGTTTGCTCTCTCTCATCCACTTATGAGTTGCCTTGGTTTCCCTTTGAAATCCCAGAATCCTGACTCCTTCTCCTTAGTTCAGAATGGCATATTCTGAACTCAACTGCCCATATTATTAGGGAAACCTGATAGAGATATGACTAGAACTCTGACCCTGCTTCTATTCTACCCTCATGCCACCCCCTAGTGTAAAGTCCTTCTAAGGCCTAGATATTTGACGTGGGGCACTGCAGATAGGTGAGAAACAGAGCTGGGGTTGCACATGTATGTGTCCAGAGGTCTACCTTTTAGTAACATCAATGCACAGGAATCTTTTCCAACAGTCCTTATTTTCCTAAGCACACCCCCTCCCAAGTCCTGTGATATCCTCTATTTTATTCATATCTACCTAGTTTCCTCAACCACTTAATTAGGTCACTCACTTCCTCACTCCTCATACAATGTTGATTCAGTCATTTACAAAGTGTTTTCCATGCACTAGGCCCTGTTTTAGCTACTAATGAAGAATCGTGACTGTGCTGCCCCAGGAACCTCCTTCTTTCAAGAGGTTATAGCCACCGAGTCCATTAAATGAAGACTCTTCTCCTTACCCAGGGCTTTTAGCTGCAGACTCCCACCTGCTGCTGGCTCTGGTAAACTGGCTTTTCTTTGTATGAACTCTCATACTTCCCTTTCCCATGTATAAAATAGATGAAAGCAGCAACATTCTTTTCCCATTTTTCCTTCTTCCTATACCTACCTGGTCTCCACAGGATGAAAATTAGAGATTGTACATGTACATCTTCCCCAATCAGAGACAGCCCCAGAGCACTTGCCTTGTTAGTTTCAGAAGAAAGGGAAGACTTTTATCCTTATTTTTCCTAACAGCATTATCCACTACAGTTCCTTTGATCTGCACAAGAACTCCCCCAGTGATACAGGGAGTGAAGGGGGGCGGGGTATAGAGGGCTTTGAAATCTGGTGCTCCACCTGGAGATTGAACCCTAAAACAGTAGATGAAAGTTGTGCTCAAAGGCTCTTTTTATCTCTAAGCCACCTACAGGTAGCTAAAATATAAAGATAGCTTGATTCAAGTATCCTAGGTTCCAGGAGGAGAGCCTGTTCCTCCCAGTCCCTGAAAGGACCTCCAACATTGAGTCTCTGGCATCTACACACACACCACATTGCACCATAGCGGTGTCCTCTACCAAAGACACTTTTCTTTCCTTGACAGGAATATAGCATACTTTTTAAAATGTTTATTATCCCTTGCTGTGGTAAAACTCTAACAGATTGTGCTATTTGTGTATGTTTACACACATGGACACAAGTTGTGCCCATGCGAAGGTGTATTTACCTGTGAAAAAGCACTGCATGTTGGTGCATTTTTCCACAGTGTGCTTGCCAGTGAGAGCCAATGGTTGTGTTTACATGTATGGGAACTAGAAGGCATGGTTCACTCATTTGATTTATGACCTAGAAAAATATACAGGCAACAGGAAGTATTCCTGGTTGCAAAGTAAAATTTAGTCCCAGATTTTGAAGGTACTTCACATGTGTGACACATACTCCATCTCAGTGCCTTTGTATGTAATGGCTCTTCTGCCAGAATATTCTGCCCACCCTTCTCAAATCTTTACCTACTTCATTCTTACTTTGCAGATAGTAGCTTAAAATGCATACTCACAGCCACAGCAGTCTTATCTCCCCAGACTAGATTAAACCTGTAATGTTTCTTCACACTCCCTTTCTTTTTGTTCATAACATTTTCATAGTTTTTCATTATAAATGAACATTCTTTGGCTATAATATGAATGGTCCCTGCTACCAGATGACCAGATGATAAACTCATGAGGTCAGGATCATAGCACTCTAAGTTACATTGAATTCTTACTAGTGAATGCTGAGCCCAGGAAAAGCACTCAATTTCAGAACTAGGAGTTGCAAGAAATACAGGGCATGCAGGGTCTCTATCAGTGACAGCAATTCTCAGAATCTGGTTGCTAATGACAGTAACTTTGTAAACCTGGTTAGATGAGAAAAATCTTAGAATCCTGTGCTATCCACCCAGGGATCCACATTGAATCCAGAAAAAAAAAAAAAAAAAGCCACCTGTAGGATAGTATTCATGGGCAATAAAAATAAGAAACTGCCCATTTTCACTCTTCAGTCAGGCTGGTAGCAGAAGCACCAAAGAATAGACTACATTGTGGCAGCTCGTAAAGAACACAGAATCTGGGGGTACCTCTGAAAGGACACCAAGAAAACTTGCTTGGCTTGCTCTGCTCTAGTCTCCATGCATCTGAATCTTCTGACTTCAAACCTTCCAGTTTTCCCTCAAGCCCTCCCATCCATGCAGAGTAGCTCTTATCACACCACCTCTTTTCCCATATGGCCATCCCCCTTCTCTCGAAGCCCACAAAGAATCAGACTCAGGCAGCAGCTGACACCGGAGATGAGATGTAATTGCATGTCAAGACAAGAATACGTGGAGCTCAGACAAGGGCCCCATGATGGCACAGTGGCAGGAGTGCTTGGGTCACTCCCAGCATCTTCACCCTGTTTCTGGCCCTCATTCTTCCTCACTGACTCTAGAATGACATTGTCTCCGCAGTAAAGGGCATCATAGTAAATTTGGTTCATAGTGCAACTGCATCTAAGAATGAGGGAGCTGGGCAGCGGGATATAGGGGGAAGGACACAGAGGGAAAGATACAGTCTGAACAACTCGGGCTCCTACAGCTGCCTCAGCTTCTCCACAGCAGCATCCACATCACCCCCTGTGGCAATGAGGGCCTGGAGGTTGGCTTCGGGATTCAGAAAGCCCATGGCTCGCAGTTGTTCTAGCTGCACGCGGAAGTGATTCTCGGGATGCAGCTGCTGGGAATTGGCACTAGCTAGGGCCTGCAGTATCTGGAGGAAGGGAGCAGAATGGAGGCCTAGCTCCACAGGGCCCTGTGCTGGGGGAACCTCAGGAGCTGGGGCTGCAGGGGGAGCCTCAGGTATTAGGGTGTCCTCTCTAGGCTCTGCACCTCCTGCCGTATTTCCCAGTCCTGTTAGGCAAGGCATGAACCAGAGTAAGAGGTGAGGAGCTTCAGTCGCTAGGACCTGCATACCCTGCTCAATCTGCAGCAGGGCATTCATGGCACGAGGGTTTGCCATGGCTGCCTGAAGATGCAGTAGAAGGGGCAGCTGCCGATGAATCTCATCCTGCAACTGTGGGCCCTGATTCATGTGCGCTGGCCACAAAGATCTAGGATATGCTGCTGGTGGCAGCCAGGTGTGCTCAGGGATTCCAGGGGAAGGTGGTGCGAGAACAAAAGGGGCCCTGTTAGCAGCACCTCCTAGCCCTGAGATTAGATCAGGCATGCTGGTGCTATGACCAGTAGAGCCAGTCCCTGCACGATCTTGGCTTCCATTTTGTCTAGGACTACTCTCTGTGGGGTATCTCAGGAATGCTGGGCAAGAGGATTTGCCTTTAATTGCTACTGACTCCTTGGAGAGTGGTTGGCCTGACTCGGGTTTCTGGGGTGAGGGTGTAGGTGGGGGAACTTGGTTTCCTGGTGGTGGTGCTTCTTGGCTTGGGTTGAGGGTGGAGGCAGTCCGCGGTAGGTAGGTTCCCAGGGACTGGGTGGTCTCATATAATTGCTGGAGATAGTCATAGAGCCCTATACTACCCAGAATGTTGGGAACCCTATTTCTAATTTCAGATATGTCTTGGTTCCCAGGCTGCCTGTCTCGCCTACCGCTTGAACCAACACATGGGGAAGCCCAGGGGTTGGGAAGAGGGTCACAGTTCTCCATCCTTGAAGGTTGGCTGCTGTTAGTGGTAACATTAGCAGTAGTGGTAGCAGCAAAGGGATTGCCACCAAATTGCTCCTGTACTGCATTAAGCATTGGGTCCATAATATCTCTGTACATGGTCCGAAGCACATTGTAGCCACCAGGGATGCTCTCCAGGTTACTGAGTGCCCGATCCTGGCTACGCATCATCTCTTGCATCATGGCAGGGTTGCGTAGAAACTCCACAGTCTGCCGCATGATTTCTGGGTTATTGAGAATATGCCCAATTTCAGGGTTGTGCTGGATCAGCTGCTGCATATGGGGGTTGTCAAGAACCAGCTGGCGCACCAGGTTTGTGTTGGACAGCAGACCCTGGACGAAAGGCTCATCGATGATCTGAGCCACAAACTCAGGTACAGATACATGCTGCCACATTAGTGAACTTGGCTGATTGGGGAAACTACTGGAAGTCAGGCCCAGCCCACTGAGGCCTGTGAGGACACCTAAGCCAAAGGTGGATGACCCACCTGCTGGGTAAATGGAGCTTGGCTGAGGGAGCGCTCCAGGAGCTGGGGTAGAGACTGAAGCAGTTGGGGTACGGCACTGCATCTTAATGACCAGATGGACAGTGAGTCCATCTCGTACTCCACACTGTGCCAGTGAGTCAGGGTCCTTGAGGATTTTGCCAGCAAATATTAGGACCAGCTGATCAGGGTGAGCCTTAAAGCGCTGAGCTATCTCTTCCTTTAGCTGCCGAATGGTGCAAGTGTCTGTAACTAAGAAATCTTCCTTGTCCTTGGGTGTCTTCACTGTCACCTTGATGAGGTGGGGATCCTGGACTGGCACTTGGCTGCCCTGTGACAGGGCCTCTCCGCTTTTGGCCATGGTGGGCAGTAGGAGGCCCAGGTCTGTGGGGACACAGCTGGAGAATGGGAGCAGGAAATCAAGATAATCATTTTGGGCAATTGTGAGAGAAGGAAAGATAAGCAGAAAGAAGGCCTGCAATCTCAAGGTGGGGAAACTGGAGGATCCACATAGAAGGGGCAATGAGGTCCCTGGAACAGGATGCTTTGAGAGAATTGTGGGTTTGACAGACGTAGGGGTCAGAGAAAGAACACCTGAGACCCTGGGAAAGAGGTATATAGTTGATGAGTAAAGGAGCGATGGGAGGAAGAATGACCCAGTGTAGGGAATACATACCGATCAGCTGTGACCCCGGCCTTTCTCTTATACAGGGCTCCAAACCACCCTCATCTTGCTGAACAGCCACCCCTGAAGCCTTCTGGGCCGGAACCCACTCCGTCAGGTCACCTCTGTGACCTCAGTACTGACATCACAGCCTCATACAATGGATCCTTGAGATTTCTCCAAGGTACTCTGGGACCCTGGGAACTCTGTCTCTCTCAGCTTTTAACTTTTTCACTTTCTTTATCTCAATTGCCTTTTTCATAGTGAAGGGCTTTGGCTGACCCTCCTTCTGAGTCTAACAGTCCTGCTTCCACAAGCCCTGGTATATGGTACGTGGAGACTCACTGAGATAGAATAATTATGAAATATTCTCTAATCTTTCATGGCCCCTTTAAGACTGAAATTCAGGTACTCCCCAGTCAACCCTCTTCTGCTTGGCATCTTATGTTCTTGTCTTTTTTCTGATTCAACATTAGCCATACATTCATTACATAATTTCAAAGTGTTGACCTGATGGGAAGAAGTTACATTATGAGAGAGGGGTAGAGTGTGACAAAAAATTTTAACTTTAGAAAACAAATTATTACTGCCCTGGCTGATGTGGCTCCATTGGTTGGTTGTTGTACAGCAAACCAAAAGGTCACCAGTTTGATTCCCAGTCAGGGCATAGGCCTGGGTTTCAGGTTCAGTCCTTGGTCCAGGTGAGTATCAAAGGCAACTGATCAATGTTTTTCTCTCACATGTTTCTCCCCAACTCTCTAAATAAAAATAAATTATTATTATTAAGAAGAACTAAAAAAAATAGATGGTTAATTATTCACATTAGAATAAAAGAGGGAATATGGTTGTTATACAAAAAAAATTAAGATTCAGTTGCACTTATATCTGAGATGTCTATTTTATATCCAAATGGAAATGTAGGAAGATAATTCAATTTCATGAGCCTAGAGTCCATCCACATTGACAAAATATTTAAAATCACGAACCTAGTGAATGTAAGGAAAAAATAGAAGTAAAAAGATTGAGCTATGGGGTCCTACAATATTTAGAAGTCTGGAAGATTAGATGAATTCAGCAAAGAATATTTAAGAGAAATAAAACATTAAGTCAAAAAAGCAAAGAGAAAGAGGGAAGCTGAAGAGTTTCAAAATGGAGAAAGTAACCAAATATGTCAAATAATGCTGGTTGGTCAGTAGGATAAGAACTGAGGATTGATACTAGATTTGACAAGAGAGAAAATTAGGGCCATGACGAAACAAGTTTTAGAAAAGTGGTGGGAGCAGAAAACCTGATGAAATGAATTTAAAAGCAAATGGATTGGAAAAATAGTGGATCCAATAAGAATATTGTAAGTGAGAAAAAATGGATGGTGGCTGTATGAGGATGTGATGATAAAGGATTTTTTGTTTTCATTTTTTCCTAAGATGAGAATATTACTTCATATTTTTATTCTGATGGGAACAATCCAAAAATGATGCAGGATGAAGAGAAAACAATGTCAAGAGAAAATTTTTATGGATAGATTAGTGGAGAATTTTATTTAGGTTATTCAATACAACATCCTGGAAAGCAGAGTGTACATGTACATATTTAGTTAGTTAATTGGTCGATTTAGTAATGGAGATAAGTTAACACATTTTGATCACTTTTGTGTTTTTTGTTTGAATGAGCAAAACATCAACTGTAATTGAGGATAGAAATGGGGATGGTGAAGGTTTGAGAATAGCAGAAAAGATATAAAATGATCATCTCAAAAAATATGATAGTAAATTGACTCAGGCATTGGATCTCTAAGTGCACTTCCAGACCAGCAGTATCAACATCACCCTGGGCTCCACTCCAAACCAACTGAATCAGAGCCTTTTGGAACAGAGCTCAGAAATTCACATTTTTAACACACTCTTCAGGTTATTTTAACGTAGATGCCTTTGGGAAATATTGGAATAGGAAAATATAAGGATCAGTAACAGACCAATTACAGTTTTTGATAATAAATTTAAAGGAGATTAGTCAGCACAATTGTCTGCTTTTTTTTTTTTTTTTTCTACAGAGATGTTAAGCAGAGTTGGATAGAGCATGATGCATTTGCAGGGTAAGTGCTGTACCAGAATGATTGTATTGATAGATATGGAGTAGTGTTGAAGCTAGAGAACTGTAATCAGAAAGTAAAAGAAGCTCGACAGAGGACACCAACACCCCTTCTTTGTCTACAAGGAATGAAACAAGCAACCAGCACTGCTGGAAAAGCAGTGTCCTGAGTGGACAGCCAGAATTCAGTTACAACAAAAACAAGTGAGGGTGCCAGCCTATAAACTCAAAGGTGCTGATTTGATTCCCCAGCCAAGGCACATAACCAGGTTGCAAGTCAGGTCTCCAGCCAGATCTGTAGGTGGAGGCAAGTGAAAGACAACCATACATTGATGCTTCTCTCCCTCTCTGCCTCTCTCCCTTCCTGTCTCTCTAAAAATAAATAAAATCTTAAATTAAAAAAAAAGGAAAGACTAAATTAAAAAAAAAAAAAGAAATGAGGGGACATTTAGAAAGTTGTAGGTATAACGGGTTTTGCTGTTGCTAAATTATGATTTCTAAATGGTAAGGTGGAAAGATTTGGAGAATTGATGAGTCAGATGAGAGATATTCAAGCATATTGTGATGAGAATTAGAAAGATGATCCGCAGAGCTTGGGCTTTTATATAAACTGAGGAAACTAAGGTTTAAGGCTTAATTAGATTAATAGAGATATATTCTTGGGGAGATATAGCATTAATTTTAGCTATAATGCCTTTCTTGAGACATATCTTTTTGGTAGGTTGCAGTGGTGGAATAGAAGTCTGAAAGGAAAGCAAAGTGAAGGGACCTTAGCTAACCATAAAAAATTCAAGCTGCAAGCATGAGATATGCTGAAGAATGATATTGTTGAAAAATGTCATGCCCCACAAAGGCTTGGGTTTTCTGTAGATAGAATATGAGTGAAAATGGCAGTAATTGCTCTTCTCTGTGATAAAGAGAGAATAGAAACAGTCCAACAAAGCTCTGTGATGACAAAAATGCCATTAAGAGACTCGTAGAAGGATGAATACTCATTGATACCTGGCTAAAATATGGACTTTTCCTACACTGACCCACCAGGCCTTCCTTTTTCCACTTTCAAATCTGAACAATTTGGATTTGAGAGGTAATGTTTTTATGCCTAAATATCTGAGTCTTTCTGTAGTATTTTTCCCTTTTGTATGTTTTGTCTTCCTTACATATGGGTTTGTTATGTGTGTCTAGGCAGTGGGTAGCTCTGTAAGCACATGGCTGTGCATACCTGTGTGTTGAATTTGTGCCTATATATGTGAATCTTCAGCTATGTGAGCTTATGCATGTGTTCACATCTGTCTGAGGCTACATGTACATAGTTGCACATATAGAACTATATATGGTATAATATCTGTGCATGTGGTTCTACATGTGCAACTATGATTCTCTATATTAATATAGATGTGTGGCATGTGTGTTCATGCATGTAGGTAGATGAGACTGGGTTATTGCACTCAGTTCCCTTTTTTGTAGATAAAACAAAGCCAAACCTCAGATTGGGGTGAATGGGTGTAGCCATTTTATTGATAGATCTTCCAGTAATGGCCAATGGTCAATTATTTGGTAGAGAAAGTATTGGTTGCTTTCTCCTACTCCAGGACTTCTCCAGCTGGCAAATGAGGTGATCAAATGGGTCAGCAGGCAGGTAACAAAGAGATTGTTAGATCTGGTGGTTAGAATCTCTGGGATCTCTTGAGCTTATGAATAGCAGCCCTGGTGTCCCCCTTGGTGTCAATGAGTGCCTGCAGATTGGCATGATGGTTTTCAAATCCCATGGCCTGAAGAGATTCCATTTGCTTGCTGAAACGAATCTCAGGGGATTGTAGAAGGTGGGAAGGATCTTCAGTTTTGGACTGCAGCCTCTGCAGGACTGGTCCAGATTTATGGCAGCACTCAGGCCCTTCAGGGTCAGCCATATTTGGCACATCCCAGGGTACTGTGTCGGGGCAGCTGGGGGCAGGAAGATAGCCCAAGCCCCAAAGGTAAGGTGCAATCCAGGGAAGAAGAATAGGAGCCTCAGTGGCCAGCAGCTGTAGACCATGCTCAACCTGCAATATTGCTTGAGATGCTTTAGAGTTGGCTAAGGCTATAAGAATGTCAGAAAGCTGTGTCTGCTGCAGAAAGGTGAGAAGCTGCTGCCTCCACTGCTCATTCATCTGGGACATACTCATGAACAATATCATCTGGACTGCCAGGTAGGAGTTGTTCAAAAGCAACTGCATCATGCTTTCTGCAATCTGGGAGGAACTCACCTGCTCTTCTGACAGTTGGAGATTATCCTCTAACTTCTGGTTAGAGCTACCTAGAGGATTGGTGGCATCTTTGTCTTCTGTCTGGGGTTGCTGTATGAGCTCTCTGCTAGGTAAGTCTGGTACCCCAGCTGGCTGCTGAATATCACAAGAATGATTCTGATCCTTGGTGGCATTAGTAGCAGTATTAGCTCTAGAAGTATGGTTCACCTTGTTAGGGGTAGCACTGGCTGAGGTGATTGGAGATAAACCAGAAGAACTAGTATAGATGACTTGGGTTACAGGGAGCTGTGGGAGCTGGTCCTGCCTTTTCTGGGATGATGGTGGAGATGGGGGTGAGCAATGGACTTGTTCTTGTACTTGTCCTTCCAGGAGAGCTGTGAAAGGGTTGCTCCTAAAGGGATATTGTGAGCTGTTGAGTATTTGATCTTTGAAATCAGTATAGCTCTGACCCAAGGCATTATCCCCAGGTGGGAGCGTCTCTAGATGAAATTGAGATGGTGGGTTAAGAGGATGCTCAAGATCCTGTTCAGGTTCCTGGATCTGCATGATCTCTTGAATCCAAGTAAGGTTCCTGGCCAACTCCAGCGTCTGCCGTAGGATTTCAGAATTGTCAAGAATGTGTGAAACTTCTGGATTCTGCTGCATCAACTGTTGCATTTCCGGATGTTCTGAGATAAACTGTTTCATGAGGTCAGTGTTAGACAGAAGTGACTGCATGCTCGAATTCTCCAGCATCTGTGCTATGTGCTCAGGACCAGCCATTTCCAGGTCCCCAGTAAGCCCCTGGGTTGCATCAGGCTTCACAAAGAGGGCTGATTCCACTGAAGTGTGATTTGTACCAGCAGGGTGGTATACTCCACTGTGGTTTCCTTTGGTGTTTCTGTCCCGGTGGCAGGGCTCATTGGTTGGCAGGTTCCAGGAAGAATGGGCCAGGGATCTGGAGCCCTGTTTAGACATGATGACCAAGTGGATGGTATGGCCATCCAGGATGCCCCTCTGGCTCAGGGTGTCATGATCTTTGAGGAGGCGGCCCATGGAGACCAGCACTAGTTGGTCCATTTGGCATTTAAAGTGAGCTGATAGTTTCTCCTTAAACTGCCTCACAGAGGTGTCATCAGCTACCATAAAGCCTTCCTGCTTGCCTGGTGTCTTCAATGTCACTCGAATGATACTTGAAGAGATGTTCTTATTGGCAGGCCGACCTGAAAGACGCCCAGTCTGGGCCATCTTTGACATTTGAGAGATGACATGCAGCATGGGCCTTAGAGGGAAGGCAGATGGGAAGCAGGAGGAAGCAGGGGCATATGGAGTGAGGGGCGACTACTGACCTTCGTTTCAGGTGGTATGTTCTCAGGCCACAAGCTTGTTGCCCCAAAAGGGATGAGGCTCGGGCCAGGTACCTTGTGATGTTCTACCCCCGCTCCAGTTCTCCAGATGTGGCCCAGCTGTGGTCTGTCCTGGCTACTGATTCATACTTGGTGCAAGGTGGGCTAAGTGGAGGTGACTCCTCCCAGGGCTGCCCCTCCCCCTGCCCCACCCACCAGGAACACAACTTCTTCAGGAAAGAGATATTGTGATGTTAACTCTGGCCTCACAGTCTCTGCCAGGACTAACTAGGAAAAGAGGACATATTTAGTGAGTTCATATAATGAAATAAAATAGGACAATTATCCAGAATATTGGCACAAAGTTCTCAGGCTGGAACTATTAAAAAATAATAAAAGACCAAATGGGTTATGTGGGATATGTGGTGCTATCTATAAGTTCCTTGTAGAAATGTTAGGCTTGTAGTAAGAAAAACTGGGTCTATTGGAGCCATAGATAAAACTATACACCTGTAGATAAAAATAGAATCTCTCTTAGAGAAAAAAGCTTACAGTTTTTTATAGTGATGTGGGAAGAGTTGGGGTTTAGAAAGGAAAATGGAGCAAGAACAAAATTCTTAAGTGAAAGAACTGATCATGTTTTTCTCTTTATCTAAATTTTGGGATTCTAGACTTAACTGAAAGTGTTCCCAGGGGATTGGAAGGGCGAAGCAGGTTGAATTTTATTTATCCTAGAAGCAGGAACTAGACTAGCCAGGGACACTCCCTCTAGGGACATTCCAAACAAAAGATTAATGAGCTTTGCTTTGCAAAGTATTTTTAATTTGCTTTTCACTTGGTCTTTTCTACGTGTTTTTATAGCAGAATTTTGAGAATGATTACTATCAACATTCTAGGTTCATCCAAAATGCCTACCTTTGTGTTAAAGAATTAAGGGGAAGAAATGTCTGTAAACCAAGAAGCAAAAGTGAAATTCCTAACAAGACAGATTTAGGCAACTAAAAAGCCAGGTTCTTAGTTCCATGAAAATTTGGAGGATGGTCATTGATTTTTATTTGGGTAGCAGATTAATTTTCTATGAGTGGATAGATTAAAATGCATATTTATGTCTATGCTGATATTTGAGTATGGATGGAAACACTGTATATATAAGAATGAGAATGCATATGTCTGATTTGGTTTATATTTGTGAATGAATATGTGTAAAAGTGCAAGCAGTAGGTAGTGTGTGTGAAGTATTCCGGTATCTGTGTGACTGTAAAGACTTCAGGGTCTAAAACCTTGAATACTCCATTTACCTGCAGGGAGGATAGGTGCACCATAAAGATAGGTGTCAAGTGGAGAATCCATGCCCATACCTTCCCAGTGTGTTGAAGATGAGCAAAGAAATTACAGACAGTTGTCTAGGAGACTTCCTGCTATCACACTAGAGGATTCTTTATTGAGAATGCCTAGACTTCCACCGCAATCCACATAAGATCTGTCTCATGTTCAGCCATCAGTTGCTCACTTCCACGAGCAGGACTCTGACCTAAGCCCCTCTCTCAATTGAACTGAAAAGTGAGATTTATTCAGGACAGTGAATAAATTCAGGGTTTTCCACACCAAGACACTGCCCACTTTTCCCCCACATACCCTACAGGTGGTTGGGGATAAGAAAGGAACTTGCATATCTCATTCTAATTACCAGCTCCACTGGATCTGCTTCACTGGAAACAAGAGGTTCTTGACCTAAAACAATTCTAAACCTAGCCAATAGAGTTCTACAATTGCAGGAGCTAGATTCACAATTTCCAAAACATAGAATATGAGATTTTTTAAAAGTTTAGTTCCTATAATTCTAGGATTCTGGTAAAGAAATGGTAATGTTTTCCACCCCATATTTTATTGCCCAATCAAACCTCTATCAAATCCACTTAGACCATTATAAAAGAGAACTTTAATGTGCTGATTTAGATAGATATAATCAATGCCACCAATCATTAAGGTTAATGGCTATTTTGGGGAGTCATCCACCCGGAGGGTGAAGAGGAGGACACACTTCTACCACTGCTCTTCCCATTGGGTCTCAGAGCCTGGGGGTCTTGTTGGGTTGGACAACATTGGGTGGAGCGTCAGCCCCAGAACGCCTTTTGGCTGGTGGCTTTGGTAGCTTGCTCTTCAGTGTCTGGAAGCTGAGGTCATAATTGACCAGGTAACCATCATTGTAGACATATAGCTTGTGATCTGAGGGGCTGTAGTTGATGCTCTGCAGTGTTTCTAGAATCTTATCTAGCAGGATGCTGAGATGGTGCTCCTGCCCAGTGGCGGTATCAAAAGCATAGAAGATCTCCTCTTGGCGGGTGCTCAGAGAGCGTAAGGCATAGAGCACCCCACAGGCCATGAAGGCCCCTGACAGAGCTGGCTTGTATTGGCTGGTGCGCCAGGTCTTCTCCACTTCTAAGGTATTGGGATTGAGGCGACTCACAACCAGGTTGCCCTTGCTCTCCTCTGTAGCATAGAGCACCCATAGGCCCTTCTCATCACCGGCAAAATCTAAGTCCTTCCAGGGCACACCAGCATAGGAGAAGCGGTTGTTGTAGGTAGCACCTGGCAACGGGCGCCGCAGGACCAGGCTATTGGAAGAAAGGTCCACCTTGGCCATTTCATCTGTGCCATAGTAGTTAAAGTACATGAAGTTCTTGTACACAGTATTGCCACTGCCATCACCATAGCCCATCTTCCGCTGCTCATAGTTCTTCAGCAGTACCAGGTCATCATAGGACTTGTGCAGTCGATAGTAGTCAAAGTACCTAGGCCAAGCCCCATACCAAAATCAGCAGGTGACAGCAAGAAGCAAGGTAACAAAAGGCTATTAAAAAATAAGCCCTGTCCTGGCTGGTGTGGCTCAGTGGATTGGTACCAGCCTGTGAACCCAAAGGTCGCTGATTTGATTCCTTAGTCGGTGCACATAACCCAGGTTACAAGCCAGGTCTCCAGCCAGGTCCGTAGCTAGAGGCAGGTGAAAGGCAAATATACATTGATGCCTCTCAGCCTTTCTTCCTCCCTCCCTGCCCTTCTCCCAGAAAATGATGAATAAAATCTTTAAAAAAAAAAAAAAAAAAAAAGGCTGGCTGGTGTGGCCCAGTAGATTGTCTCTGGCCTGGAACCCAAGGGTCACTGGTTTGATTTCCAGCCAGGGCACATAACCAGGTTGCAAGCCAGGTCTCCATCCAGGTCTGTGGCTGGAGGCAAGTGAAAGGCAACCATACATTGATGCTTCTCTCCCTTTCTTCTCCCTCCCTGCCCTTCTCTCTGAAACTAATGAATAAAAAAAATTATTTTAAGATTTTATTTATTATTTTTAGAGAAATGGGAAGGGAGAAAGGGAGAAAGACATCAATGTATGGTTGCCTTTCACCTGCCTCCAGCTATAGACCTGGCTGGAGACCTGGCTTACAACCTTGTTATGTGCCCTGGCTGGGAAATTGAACCTAGTGACCTTTGGGTTCACAGGCTGGCACCTTATCCACTGTGCCACCAGCAAGGGCCTAAAAAAATTTTTTTAATAAAATAATTTTTTTTTGAAAAATGGGTAGGTTAGTGTTCTCATTAATAGTGGAAGCTTTGGAATCAAACAATTAAATTTAATTTTTAATCTTTCTATTTTTACTTACAGTATACTATGACAATAAATTATTGTAAAAAATAATAGTAACAGCAGTAATAATAACATCAATAGCACTCATATCTAATAGGCACTGTACATGCATTATCTCATTTAATTATGATAAGATAACTTTCAGATAGGTTTTACTTCCATAGGTTATGAGACTGGATCTCATAAAGCTTAAATAATTGGCTCTAGGTTAATCAGCTTATAAGTAAAATTTGCAATAAATAAATAAATAAATAAAAAGTTACCTCCTTGTCAAGGCTAAGATAATGCAAATAAAATAATTACTAGAGCATTCATTTCAAAGTAAGCCATGAACAAATGGTAGCTATTATTTTTTCTTCTTTATGGATAATCTTTGTTTAGACTTCACTGACTTCCACCTGCCATTGAGACATAGATCCTCTATAATAGAACAGAGTTCAGAAGGTCCCTTTGAAAGATCCGTTAAATTATTCCTGATTTATAAATATTGTCACCTTTTAATATTTTGCAGTACATCCTGCCTACCCATAAAGGTTCTGAGAGGATTTAAAAAGAAAAAGCATTTAAATGTGCTTTGTATGCTACAAAATACCTATAGAAATTGGAGAGCATTATTATCAGCAGAAAGCTTATCTTTTTGAGATAAACCTCAATGGGAGTTCTTCAAAGACTAGTTCATCCTGCATTCATCCTTCTCTCCCATACTCCTGACTTCAAATACCTGCTCTGTGAGTTGTGTCTGCCTTCCTAGCATGACTCAGCTTTTTAAAGGGTTCCTTCATCTACTCATTGATTCATTTAGCCATTCTTTAACAAATATTTTCTGTACCCACTCTAGTATTTACACTTTTTCTATGTAATCTCATGTGATATTCTAATTTCACCACTGGCTAAGAATGGGCCCAAGATGTTCATTCACAAGGTCACTTGGCTTAAATGGAAATATTGAAAATCAAACTCAGATCTGTTTGACTCCAAGCATCAAGTATGGTCAAGTTTATCCTCTAAAATTTTTCTGAAGCCCTGGCCGGTGGCACAGTGGATGAGGTGCTGGCCTTCAAACCCAAAGGTCACTGGTTTGATTCTCAGGCAGAGCACATAACCAGGTTGCAAGCCAGGTCTCCAGCCAGGTCTGTAGCTGGAGGCAGGTGAAAGGCAACCATACATTGATGCCTCTCTCCTCTCTGCCTTTCTCCCTTCCCCTTTCTCTAAAAATAATAAATAAAATATTTTAAAAAATAAAATAAAATTTTCTGAGCAGGTTAGGATTCTGAGGCCCAGGTATAGAAAAGTTTGTTCTGGAGTTAAGATCAGGCTAGGAATAGAACCTGATCAGGCTAGGATTATGATGTGATTAGAAATTGCAGACTGTGAATTTGTAAAAGAAGCTTAGGGTAGTGTAGGCCATCCTTAACCCATGACAGCAGGTAACCTATCAAGCCTAGACTAAGTTTACCTGGGGCACACCTGAAACAGAGAGAAGAAGTTGGGATGAGGCCACAAAGGAACCTGTTAGGGTAGATTAGGGAACACCTGCAATGAACCTGGCTTCAGAAAAGAAACCGTTCTGGACTCACCTGCCATCTGTACGCAGAGGAGCCACCCAGTAAAGGGAAGAGGATGAGTTAGTTGCTGAGTCTCGACCCCAGGCTCCTGCTTTGTAAGAGAAGCCTCTCCAGTTGAGCTGCACCACAAGGGGTTTCCAGACTTTCTGGAGGCCTCCATGGGCACAAGAGCCTAGAGAAGAAAGCAGGCAAGGTATAAGCTCAGTGTGAAGCACATGACCCGCAGAGAGCAGCGTATGAAAGTATAATAACAATGGGTTCTATTTGAGTTTATGTCCATGCACCTTAGTGCATATACAATTGTATGTACAAACACGTGCAACTGGGCCGGAACAGAGACTAGTGTATATATTCACTGATTATGGGTATATTTACTTGTCTATGCATGTGGGTATGCCCATGTGTGAGAGTGTACCATTCTTGGTGCGCCTCCCTTAGAGATACACCAAAGAAGAAATTAAAAGACTTCCTCTACATCAAGATCTCTGCTGCCCACCCCACGGTACACCATAGCCAACCCTACATACCCAGCCCTGTCCTTGGGGAGATGAGATCATGGAAAATCTAGCCTGAGGCCTCACCTGGGGGCAGGACCAGGCCAGGGTTTCTGGAGGCCTCTTCTTGCTCCTTCTCCCTCTCACATTCACTCAGCCTGCTCTCAAGGACATTCACCTCCTGGCGGAGAGTGCGGAAGCTGCGCTGGTCAGAGTCCACCAGAAGCTTGAGTGTGAGGCTGGCATTGACAACCTATGGGAATGAGATGCCAGGAGTGGGGGTCACTGAGAATTCTTAAGTGAACTCAGGCTCCCAAGTTTCTCAGTTTAGGGTCTTCTTCCCCAGAAAGAAGTTATTTTGGAAACTGTCCAATTTGCAATTAGGTAAGACAGGGGGCTGGAAAGGGGAGAGGGATTCTTAAATCCACCCACGTACCTGTCTCTGGAGTTGGTAGAGGAGGTCCCCTGCTGCACTAACCCTTCCCTTAGCCTTGAGCTGGGCTGCCAGCTCCTGTACTCCCTCCAGCTCCAGGCGCAGCAGGTTGAAGGCAGGGGACTCATAGGAGGCAGCAAGGGCAGTAGGATTCCTGAACGTCAGGGTGCCATTCATTTCTGGGACCTTGTTATCCTGATCTTCAATAGCACGTGCCTGATATTCACCGACCTGGGCATGGGAGGGTGAATAGCCAGTTTCCTCAAACCTTTGTAGCTATGGCTCTTTCCATCTATTTACATGTCCCCCAGCCAATGCCACACAGCCTACAAAATACTCTCATATCTATCACCTTATTTGCTTCCATGAAAAGCCCTTGAGGTGAGAATTGACATTATCCTCATTTCACAGCTGAGAATATTAGCATCTTTTTCACTGCCAGAAAAGTAAGTCTTTGCCCTGAACCACCCAGGCTCTCTCTCCTTTTTAGGGTCACACACACTCAGGAGTGGTTTAGTGAGGAACTGAACCACTTCCAGCTTTCAGTCTGGTCCCATCCCATCGACCTTTCCCAGGAGCTCCACTAGCAATCATTACAAGAAGTGGCTGCCCACTTCACACTGCTGATGCAACATTTCTATTTATCCAACCTTACTGACAGTACCAATTCCAAGCTCACCAGCCTGGCCCACATATCCCTCCACCAATTGCCTCTCTTTTAACTCTTCCATTCAGAGCCTCTCCTACCTCATGTGCACTATTCATCCCACTTGTAAGCCTTTTCTTGTTCTCTACCCTCTTCCCAGCTCCCAGTGAATCCATACTCACTAATTCACCCATTAATATAGGAAGCACCCATTACCTAAGCCTTTCTGTTACTACTGTTAGAGATCCACAGATCAGTACCTAGTTTTCCCTTCATACTAAGGATTCACCTCAAAGGTGAGAACTGTGCTTCCCTCAGCTCCTTCTTTACCTTCTTTACCATCCTCATGCTATTTCCTATCCCAAGCCCAGCCACAGCCACAGCCACAGCTCCAGCCACAGCCATAGCCCCAAAATCACCCTGGACAGCTCCTTCTCATACTTACCCATAAGCTCTATCCCAGCTCCAGCCCCAGTTCCAGCTCCAGCCCAGCCCCAGCCCCAGCCCAGCCCCAGCACTTACCCTGGACAGCTCCTCATACTTGCCCATAAGCTCTTGGGCTGTACTCAGTAGCTGTTCCAGCTGCTTCAAGGGGATGAGGTTGCTGGGCAGGTAAACCATACAATAGCATATGCCATTCTTATCAACAGAGCCTGGCACATGTCTTACCAGCTGCAAAGTTACAAGCACATGAAGCATATCTGTTAGGGCACAATGTGCTTTTCAGCAACATGAGGCAAGAGAAGAGGCTGACCTTGATTTCTCTGCACAGGAGGTTGCTCTTGACTATGAGCATTCTTCTGCCAATGAGTCTTAGTCAACCTTTCCTCATCTTCTCAGAACCGAAGCCACTGTCCCCTTCTAGCTCCTAGCCATAGGGCCACCTTTATCCCACCACATATACTGGCTGGATGTGGCCATAACTGGAAGAAGACCCCAAATTATGCATCTCTCATTTCTAGCAACATGCCCCCCTCACTTTATTTAGCTGAAGTAAAGCAGCTGCCTGCAGGCCTATGTGTGTTCTAAATCCCATGCTTATGCTCCTCAGGGAGCTACAGAACCCCCAGCTGGGTTAGGCTGTGTGTGATGCAGGCCAACAGGGTGAGAGTGGGAGGCAGCTGCTTTACTTCAGCTAAACAGTGAGGGGAGCAAGTTTCTAGAAATGAGAGATGCATAATTTGAGGTCGTCTCCCCTTTACCTATAATCTTAATTTACAAACCTACTGACTCTAGGGCCAGACTGCCTGAGTTCTATTTCTGGTTCTGCCACACTGGGTGGGCCACTTTACTCTCTGTGTTCCAGTGTCCCTTTATGGAAACGAGGATACTTACGTTTTACTTTAAGAACTACAAATATCTGTAGAGATTAATTTGCAAAGGCTCTTACTAGCCTGTGGTTATTATTAGAGACTTTAAGTTATTAAGACTTTCATTAACCTATTAGTTAATATGTGTCCCTATGCCCATCTTTTTACTCCCATTTTGAAGCTGGATGAGCCAGAACTGGATTGGAGACTCCTTCCCAAGCTGTTGACTAGATCTGTGGCACCACCTGGGGTTTCTCTGTAGAATCTTCAAGAATTAAGGTATGTCCCCAGTCTTTCTCTGCGTAGTCCCACACATGGTTTCTGTGGCTCTAGTAGTTAATCCAGCCTTATCTTCAGCCTGTTGCAACTCCAGGTCAAAAGTGTAGCTTTGGAGGATAATGGACCAGAGGTCATACAACAGCCCAGGCAGGCCTCCCTCAGCTCCTGCATCCTTAGCACAGGTAAAAGGTGGCAGGCTTCTTCATAAAATGAAGGTTCATGAAGAGCAGGTGGACAGTCCAGAATTCTTCCCTCTCACCTTCATCCTTGTTTTCCTCTCACTCCATGCCCACCTAAGCCCAAGGATCATAAAACAGGCAGGGTACTCTGTCGCCTTTCCATCCATCCCTCCCCATCTTCACTCCCTCCCAAAACCTGGGGGTTCTTGAAGGACCTGAGCAGGAAGAAAGCCAGTACAAAGCACTGAACCATCTCCCTCCCTGCTTGTGATCCCTCCACCATCCACCTGTACCTGAGGCAGTCCTGGGAGTACCAGGGACAGCAGCAGTAAAGTGGTCAGAAGGGCTGGGATGGGTTGCATCTCGATGCAGCTGCAGGATGGAATACGACCTCTGAGTTCCCCCAGGCTTTTATCTCTGGTCCAAGTGAACAGTTTCACCAGGAAAGGAACAGATTTCGACATCTGAATGAATTGAGAGTGGGAGAGGCTGTGGAGAAAGTATGGGAACAAAGGGTGGGAGAGAAGGGTTGCGACACATGGGTGCCTGCAGATATGGGATGGAAATGAGTTTCTCACTATAAACAGGGTCTTTCTCATCCATCCCCAAACTGAGATCTGCCCTCATTCTGCTGGTCCCCCCTGTCCAAACAGATTAAGGCAAACCTGATACATTCTGTGAGGGCCTTCAAATGGATCCTTTTCAGGAGGGATTATAGTATTTCCCTCACCTTTAAGGTCAGAAATATTCTAGAAGGAAATGCAACCATACCTGCTTCATCTCAACAACAGAGCCATTAACTTAACCACATGGCCTTGGATGAAAGCCAAGCTGTATATCAGCGGATTTGCTTCAGCAACACAGTACTGGTCTGCTCTGTTATGTGCCCTGTGTCACCCCTAGAAACCTGTCTTTTCCACTGTTACAGGCTTTCTAAACATTTCCATCCCACTCCACTTATTCAGATGTAACCCCCAATTTGAGCTCCTGACGTCAACAGCCTCCACTGTCTGTCTTGCAGGAGCCTTCCCTCCCAGTATCGTCTAACCAGCCACAGGAGCCTATGGAGCCTCCAGTTTCCCGGGCTTTCGACCGGACTCCCTACAGAAAAGGAAGAATTTGGGTTCTGTGTCCCTGGTGCTGCTATGCCTCTTGGGTACTTCTCAGGCAGTGGCAAGTCTCACACCCACCTGAATGCCAAAATGAATGTCAGATTTTTTGCTAAGTGTGAGCAACAACCCCCATTTTTCCATTGAAGAATTTGATCTTTGTAGCTCCACTCTCTGTACCCTCTATTACTTTCTGACTTCTCATTGCACCCCCGAGTTCAGATGTTAAGGGTAGTTAGCATAAAGGCCCCCTGCTTACTCTTCCTTTCCTTGAGGGTCCTTTGCCCAGCACACAATGTCTGGGGGGCAGAGGTACATGAAACCCCCACTTCTCCTTCTAGGGAAAGTGTCCAAAGGCTTAGGTGGGTGTATAACTCCTGGGAAACATGCCCTGAGACCTGTTAGGAAAATCATTGAAGAGATATCATATCTTATCTTGCTTTATTGATTTTCACCTCTGACTCCCAGCTCAACGCCAGGGATCCATTCTCCAACTCCTCTGGCTGGTATTGCTGTAACCATGGGGTCCTGAGGAGGCACATGGGTCGGGGAGATAAGAAATGAGTTGAACAACCAAAGCTGCATAAAATTATTGGAAACCTATCCAGAATCAATGTCTAGGTGAGTGTTACTAGAACTTAAGGATGGGGTATAGAGGGAAGGAGAGGTAGAAGAACAGATAGAGCATGAAATATGAAACTGGTGCTTGTCCTATTATCTGACAGCTGAAACTAACAAGTGATACTGGTGGGAAAAGCAGAAGGCTTAGCATCTGTGCTAAGTGAGGAAATGGCCTAGGGAGGCAGCCACAGTATTATCCACACCCTTCCTTCCCAGAGTCAACAGGTCTCCCTAGATTTAGTCAGAAATCAGGTCAATTTTCAGAGATGTGTTCTATTTCATTCATATTGTGGCATTTCCCCAGCCCTTACTGTCTTTATCCCATTTAGCAAGCATGAAGATCCTGGTTAGTGTGACACACAATTTTAAAAAAGGGACCTTTTCAAAGTCACTTTCAGTAATCTAATTCTGGCTAGACAAAGTGATGGAGAAAGACAAGACCTTGATTCCCAGGCTATGTCCTGGGCTTTTCTGTCTGTCATGGTCTAGGCCCAACCTCTTCCATGTGTGAGCGATACATCTATGAAGATCAATATAGGGTTAGAAAGAACAGGAATAGTCCACAGGCATGGAAAATCCAGACGGGGAGAAGTCAGTGTAATAATAGGTACTCCAGCCCTGGCTGGTAGCACAGTGGGTAAGGCGCCGGCCTGCGAACCCAAAGATCACAGGTTCGATTCCCCAGCCAGGGCACATAACCAGGTTGCAAACCAGGTCTCCAGCCAGGTCTGTGGCTGGAGGCAGGTGAAACGCAACCTTACATTGATGTCTCTCTTCCTCTCTGCCTCTCTCCCTTCCCCTCTTTCTAGAAATAATGAAATAAAATCTTTTAATAAATAAATAATAGGTACTCTGTCCCCATGATGGGGATAGAACTGCACAGAGCCATCTATTGACAGATGATAGAAATGCCTTGTTAGAGCTCTCTCCAGATGGGTCCTTCAGCACTGCTTGACCATCTGAGGGTACACAATGGAGAAAATAGAATGCTCCCTCATTCCCATGGGAGGTCCTTGCAGGGCCCACCTCCCTCAAAGCTCCTGCCCAGCAGAGCTGAAGCAAGTGCCTGAGCCTCTGAGCAATCTGCTGGATCTGCATTCTGTAGATCACTGGATTAAGGGCAGGTGGCACCACCACATAGAGGTTAAGGCACTGTGTGGTGGCCAAAATGGTGAGCCAGGAAGGAGAAGAGGACAGGCATGTAAGAAAGAGTAATGACAGAAGGTGCCCCGGGCCTTCTGATGGGCACCATGAGATGGCAGGCAATATACAGCATGGGTCACAGTGGGTATAGATTTTCCTTTTTCCTTTTTTCAAGGGAGAGAGGAAGGGAGAGGGGAGGGGAGAGGAAGAGAGAGAAATATTGATTTGTTGTTCCACTCATTTATGCATTTGCTGGTTGGTTCTTGTATATGCTCTGACCATAGATTGAACCCTCAACCTAGGTATGTCAGAACAACACTCCAACCAACTGAGCTACCTTGCTTATACCTGACCTACAGATTTTCTAGCAGTCTGTGACTTTGTTAATGTTTTCATAGGATGGATCAAAGAATTTTAATTCTGAGAGGTTAACAGGCTTACTGCAGGTCACACATCTGAGAAACAGAACCAGGATTTGTACCAACACTCATTGGGCTAAAGACCATCCTCTTCTAACAGTGTTCTCTGGGTGTCTCCTCTTCAGCTCTGGCTCATGGGGACATTGAAGTGTGCTTTTTCTCTGCCTGTCCAATATGACATCAGTCATGTTACCTAAGCCTAATCCCTCTAACTGCTGAAAGATTCAGCTTTGATCTGATTAGACCAAAGAAAGAACTTCCTTTGCTGAGAGACCCAAGAAAAATAGGTTGAGTATAAGACTGTTTCTAAATAAAATGGGGAATTTGGTAGCACTGTTGTCTTTTCCTTGTGCTAACCCCCACCATTCCACACTATGCTGACCCAGGGATGGTGAGATGGAAAGGAGTGGTGACGCCTTAGCTCCAGTTCTCAAAGACAACTGTCCTTCTTTGCACCCCAACAGTGTTCTCTAACAATAAATCCTAACAACTTATTTCCATCAGGCCAATAGGCTTCCTGGGGCATCTCCCTGAGAATGAGCATTTTTCGGAAGACCTTCAGTGTTTGGCTCAATACAAAATAAATTCAGGTATGAAATGAGGAGACATTTTCAGAAGTCCCAAACTTTATCTAGAGTGTGACTGATCTTGGCTGATGAATTCCTGCTGATGGGACAGGAGCCTCTCACTTTGCTGCTGTGGATGTGGGATTAAAGATGAGGAATGGGAATCCAGACTCGATCTACCCAATGCTGCTTCAGTCTCTGCCACTCCAGCTTGTCCATTCAGCAGTCACTGCACTGGGGATCTAGGGGATCCAAAGTTGCTCCTGTGATAAGCTGGAGAGAGCAGATGTGGGTGAGTAAGATTTAGGGATTTGAGAAGGCATGGCCCAGAGCTCCTGGAGCAATTGACGACCTGCTAGTGGCAGATGTGAATTGTTAATGAGGAATTAGCAGAGGTCTGTGATCACCTCTGCTGACTTTTCTGGTTTCCAGGTTTATATGCCTGATACACTCAGTACCTGAAGAAAGGTAGAGACTGAGTAGAAAGGTCTCCATGGAACCACTGATGTGACAGCAGCACCCACTGATGTGACAGCAGCACATTCAGATGGAGACAACCAAGACAAACCCACAAACCCAGTTGTAAAAACAGACAGTGGTCATTATTTAGTATTGTTTCTGCCCCTTTAGCCTCATAAAGAAACAAAGCAGTTAACTCAGTGGAAAGAGCCTGGACTTTTGAATAAGACTTGGGTTTGAATAAGGCTTTTATACTGCATAGCCTTGAGCAAGTACCTTAATTCTTCTAACTTTAGAAGGTTTTTTCTCCCTCTGTGTGGTGAGAATTAGTGTATCTTTCCAAAAAGGTTGCAAAGATTCAAGTAGCATACATAAAGGCAGGATGCCTTGAGCCCAGAATTAACACTACTTTATTCAAGGCAGTATGAGTTGGAAAGAGTCAGTTTGAGCTCAGACTTTCTGAGATACTTTCTGGACCCACTAAATTAGTTCTTGGACCCCAATGATAGATAAGTTTCACAACATCATTCTTTCCAAAAAAAAAGTATTCACTTTCACTTAGAGGTACATAATAGCATGTGATAATGGCATTTATTTCACAGTATGTCACCCACAGTTTATATTCATTTTTAGACCTAATTTTAATAAAATTGTAATTCACCCTTACAGATGAATTAACAATTTACAAAAATGATTATGCTATTGTAATGATGTGTGTTTAATATTCTAGAATAGTCCAATAACCCCTTTTTGTATTGGGTCTTTTCCTTGGTGGAGTGTATGTATGTATCTGTGTGTGTGTTTGTATGCAGTATAGCCTAAAATGTGTGAAAGCAGTTATTGAGAGTGACCCATATATCACAAGCAATAATCCCACTGTGCAAATGTAAAGATTTATTTCTGAGGGTTTCGAATAAGGAACTCTACCTGCACCACTTTCTGGGGGGTACCAGCCCTAAGCAAGCTGCCTTTTTTCCAATAACATAAATGGCACATTTAGAAACAGGTTAATGATATAGAAGTCCAACTCACAGACCAAATAATAAATAAATCTGGCAAAATCTTTTACTGCAACCTAATGAATGCACAGATATTGCTAGAATGATAATTCTTACATTGTATGTGTAATTTCAGTATGACAGTGATATGAAGGAAGAATTATTCTTTCAATACATTTGCAGACAAACCCAACTATCTCTAAACTGTATATAAAACTATAAAGGATGCAATATCAACAAACATAGTTTAACATTTAAGTTTGGTGTTTTGTAAAAGTTATGTTCAGATGGAACAGTGATAGGTACAGATAAACAGTGCTATAGCTACCAAAATGAAGGAGCTTACATCAAAATGTAAAGCAAAAGATTTGCAAAAAAAAATATGAGTTAGCTAAATTAAATAATGTGTTTACTGCTATAGTAAGAATGGAGAATTATCACAGTTAATGAGTTAAATTGAAGATTATTCTCTTTATTGTGTGAAAGAATGGGAGCTGACTAAAAACAAGCATTATTGCCTAATGAAGGATGATGGTTATTATGGGGGAAAGTTTTGCTGAGATGTTTAAACTATCAGATGAATTTTCAGTATTTCTGGAAAATAATAAACTTTTTGATTCTGCTTCTTAAGGTGAAAATTGACAGTGAGATCTCTTACTTGACTATATTTGGTATTCTTTTTATTCTTAACACCTTCATACAAATATTTTTCAATTGTAGAAAAGTTTTGGAGGTAAATATAAAAGTTAGAAGCTTGGAAGGTCAGACTTTCTACAGAATATTATGACATAATTCATAAAATAACAATAATTTTAATAAAATAAGTGATGAGTTATATATTATGCTTATGCAAAAAACTGAACATCTTACAAATTTAATAGAATATTTTGAAATTTATTTTCCATCAAAACAAACTTCACATATAGGAATTCAAAGATTTAGACTTTTTATTTTATTGAAGGACCATTTTAATTTAACTATAGAAAATTGTTGGAACTGGCTACTAAGGAAGCATTGAAGATAAAGGATAAAAATTATAGCACTGTTTGCCTAATTTTAAATAAAAGATAAAAGTAACTTCTTAAAATATTGAAATTATTTTTAAATTATTTTTTCCATTCATTCTGACAGAGCTTTGTAAGATAGGTTTCATTACTACTCACACTAAAAAACAAACCCTAACCAAATAAAACACATAATAAGTTTAATTATAAATTACTGCATACAAGTAGCATTGTCATCAGTTCAACCTGTTAGATAAATTTTTTAGGACACATGTTTCATTTCCACCAATAACTTTGTTTTTTAAAAGATTTTATTTATTTATTTTTAGAAAGAGGGGAAGAGAGGGAGAAAGAGAGGGAGAAAAATATTGGTGTTCAAGAGATACATCAATCAATTGCCTTTCACATGCCCTTAACAAGGAACCTAGCCCTAACCTAGGCACGTGCCCTGGCTGGGAATTGAATTGGTGACCTTTTGGTTCACAGGTCAACATACAATCCACTGAGCCACACCAGCCAGAGCTAACCTATTATATAAATTAATAAGAAAGATGCAAGTTCATTTGATGCATTAAAATGCTAAATGTTGCTATGCATGACATTGCTTCAAAAAGAAACTATGTATACATTTATATATGAGGTTTTTACTATCCACTCAAAACCTTTGTTAAGCAATAATTGCAGAGTGACAATATATCATGATGTAATAATATAAGTTCTCTGCATTTATCACCCACATACACATTTTTAATAAACATGTACAATTTTTTTAAGTCTTTTATTTTTTCTGTGTCTTTTCTGGTTATAATTATTGTAATATATTCTGTGTCTTTTGAAAATAATAATAGAAATAAGACTGGTATATTCTACAGTTATTTTTAAATTTTATTTTTCTAGTTACATATGTTATTGTATTTTACAAACGTATTGATCTGTAGTTTCTGGAAATTAAAAAAAAAGTGATTCTTCCTCATTAATAGTTTGAGAGGAGCTTATCTAGAGGCCTTTATCTACATATTTTCACATATATGCATATCCACATCTGTAATCCAATGGTTGCCTTCTGCAAACAAATAAGCTAATGTGATTGTACTATGACTCTCCACTCATTCATCAGTGTGTCCTCCAAAGTTTAACTTGAAAATAAAATAGTAGGAAGCCAATTTGAATATACAGTTATGTCATATTCTTGAATTAAACACTACCAAAAATAAAGCTCATATTTTTATAATCTATATGTCTGACCCTGATGCCTACCTCATAATTATTTGCAAGAAGAAGAAAAGAGTGTGTGATTATCAGCTTTCAAATGTCAACAATAGCATTAAGCTAATAATTTATAAGTCTCATCTACTGATACTTCCATCAGTTCCCTGCTGCCACTGAATACTGGTTTATGAGCTTCCACATTTCTCACATTTCTCACTGCCCAATCTCTGCAAGCCCTTGAGCAAGGCCATCATCACTAGAGATGATTCCCCATCAATCTAGGCTTGAAGATCTTTGAAACACATAGTTTTGCACCTAGTTTCAGGCAATCCCCTCAGGTGGCAGGTTCTGGTCCCCTCATTATTGGGGCTCAAAGTTTTTGTGTAATTCTAGACAATCATAGAAATTAACTCTTCTAGGAAGCTCTTCTTGACTCCAAGAAATGATTAAGCAGACTTCCATTGTATTTCCCTCACACCTTACCCCAATCATTGCAATATGTAACATAAATGTCTACACATATGTAACATAAATTTACTCCTTGGGCTAAGCTATAAGCTTCTTCTTTTTCTTTTTTTCTTTTTTTAAAGATTTTATTCATTAATTTTTAGAGAGAGTGGCAGGAAGGGAGGAAGAAAGGGAGAGAAACATCAATGGTTGCCTTTCACCTGCCTCCATCTACAGACCTGGCTTGCAACCTGGTTATGTGCCCTGACTAGGAATTGAACCAGCAAAGCAACCTTTGGGTTCACAGGCCTTTGGGTTCACTGAGATACCACTCATACAAGCTTCTTGATTGTATGTAGCATGTGCACTTGCTCCACATGTCTATTTCCAGTTTGTATGCTTTTATTTTTTTCATATAATAGGTGCTTTGTGAATATTCCTGGACTAAAACTGTGACATAAATACATTCAAGAATAGCAGATACAAGGCATTAAAAACCTACAACTGTCTCTTTTTTTCTAAGGCAGACACTGTAAATCTGTTTCACTACTCATTTTAAATAACCCCAACATTGTTCTTCTGAACACAATAACCTAATTGTCACTGGTATATGACATCAAGCATATATGCCATATCCAGCCCAGGTACAAGGTCCAAGTATTTGTCCAAGATGGGGGCACATGAGATTGCAAAGTGAATGTGGCCAAAATGTAAGAGGCAACAGAAGAAATCAAATCACAAATACCTAAAGAATGGTTAGATGTAGAAAGTCTGGAAGAGAGTATATGAGGGACATATTCGTTGATTCCTATTTTTATAGACTAGAATTCTAAATTCTTAGGATGAGAAGGTAAGTCAATTCTCTCATTGATTGGGTCTTAATAATTCCTATCTAATAAAATAAATGTGGAATTCACAAAAAGGAAAAGATATAGGATGAGGCAATTTATGTGTGATATAATTGCCTGTTGATTTTTCTATAATTATTATTTTTTTAATCCAAGCCAAAACATAATTTTATTCATGGTCTGACAATGAGGCAGAATATTTGCAACCTGTCTCACCAGAAAGACTCATTGGCAGCTGGGGTAGTAAATTTGAACTTGAGGGAAGAACAAAGCTGGACCTAATCTGTTTTCTCTTCCCATAAACTATAAAGGAAAGGGAGTGTTTTATTTCATTTTATTTTATTAGTTTTTAGTTACATTTCACATACAATATTATATTACTTTCAGGTGTATGACATAATGATTAAAATTATATAACTTATAGTGATCATCTTGATAAGTCTACTGGGTACCACACATAGTTACTACAGTATTACTGATTATATTTGCCAAAGAACTTATATGCATGACCAATGGGCATGAACTAGGGGGGGTGGAATTGCTGGAGGGACAGGGAGTACTGAGTGGAGGGGAGCAAAGGGAAAAGAAATTGGGACAACTGTAATGGCATGATCAATAAAATAAACAAAATAAAATAAAATATGCAAAGTATATTCATCTACAATATTCTTTTAACCCTAGTTCCAATTTCAGGAGGTAGGAAAACAGACACTGAAATTTATAAGGAAGCTTACATATAAAAATTGAGATCTAGGGTTACCAGCAAAGAATCCATAAAGCCATAGAAATAAATGAACTCTACTGGAAGAGGTAGGAAAATAATAACATAACTGGGCCAAAGACAGAGGGTGAGGGGAGGAAAGTGCAGGGGATAATCCCTTCCTTTGTTATTTTTCTAGGTCACTAAGCTTTCATGGAGCCATCGGTGCATGTCTGTGAATAATCATCATGGGCTTGAGTTCTTACCAGGATGAAAGATGTATGTACTTTTAAATTATCTTGGCTCAGAGTCTATTTATTTATTTTTCCTTTCAGTAAATGTTTTAAAATATCATCTGTTGGCCAATGTTCTGGAAATAACCAGAAGAGAATAAGAGATAATCTCTTCTGATATTTGTGAGTAGTATTTGTAAGTTGGTCCAGAAAGCAGAATCCTCAGTCTAATGTGGCTTAATTTAAGACAACTAAAGTTCATAAAAACAGGCTCTAATATGTCTTCCTTCCTGTGGAGTCTGTTTTACAAGGGTAAGTCTACATTCAATGGGAAGAAATATCACTGAACTGTGGGGATAGAGATTCTATTCTAACTCCACATGTATGACTTCCTTACTGTGTGCCTTGGAAAAGTCATTGTTTTACTCCATGTGCTTTTGTTTTCTCTTCCAAGAATGATATTTGGATGATTCTAGTCCCACGGAATCTAACCTTGCTCTGATTCATCCCTCACTTCATATCCCCACCTCACTCTGTTCCAGACACACCAACCTCTCTTCCGTCCTTAATTCATGTCATGCTGTTTTCAGTCAGGGTCTTTGCATTCTTTATCCTCTCTGCCATTGTCCTCTCCATCCAGTTTTAGCTCATCACTTTACTCAGTTTTATTTTTTTATTGGTTATATTACTGTTTGAGAGCAATGAGTGTATTTGTTTTCTTGCTTATTATTTGTTACTGTTCTAGAATATATAAGCTCTATAGAAGCAGGGCAGATCCTCTTTCCTTATTATTAACTTCATATTCTAAATGCTTAGAATGATGTTTGGAATATAGTATCTACTTGAGAAATAAGTTCCAAGTGAATAGATAAGTTTTTAAATCTTTGGGAGGACTCTTTCTTTAATCACAAGATAGAGTGTTTGCTCAGTTCTAATGCTTATGACATTTGGATGCATCTTACCACGAATGTTACATTATTGTATTGTTTCCCTCTTCAACCCCTTCTTCACTGTACACGTGTATCTTCTAATTGACTGTCTCTTGTGACCAAGAAAGTGCTTTCTATAATTAAGAACTCCACTAGTCCTCTGGACAATGGGGTGCATTTTTAACTTTAGTTAGTGTTCAAATGAGTTTGAGGTCTCATTTATGTGTGATGATGAAGGAGAGACCAAAGAGTTTTTTAGTTCCCCCCAATGAGAAATCCAGTCTTTTCCCCCAGATCTCTAACTATTTTCAGGGGTCATGTCCTCCTGGGGAGCTCACTTCCTCAAGGCATTTAGAGCCTGAATGCTACTCTTCTCTCCCAGCACCAGTGCCAACACCCCTAGCACTGGTAAATATGCTACATTTCTCATTTCTATTACAGCACTGCTGATAGAACTCATTGCTTATGGAACACTTGTACTGACAATGTTTTCTGTGCAGGGGGATGGGATGTTTAAAGGAAATTACAATGAAGCATAACATGGATAATAATTAGAATCAAATATTATATATTTTAATGTCCTACACCTATCCAGTAACATCCTAAGAAATTTCTAACTGATCTTTTCACTTTGAGTCTTCTTCAGTGTTCTTGTCTCGAGTAACATGTTTTCCTTTCTCCATAACTATAACTCTCAAATTCCATATTTTTGTTGTTTTTTCCCATTTAGAGTAACTCAGCTCTCATTGCCTTTTTCCTTGTCATAAACTGTAGAATATCCAAAAAACAAACAAATCCTCAAGGAATTTTTATACATGGAACCATCTCTTTCTTACCAGAGATATTTTCCTGGTATGCAAAAGTAGTACCTGCAGGCAGTTCTTATTTTCAATAGCATTTGCTTTTTGTAAAAAATATATTACTACATTAAGATCCACTATAAATTTAGCTTTTTTTTTGTGCAGTGAAACAGAAGTATGATCTTATCTCTGATTTGCTTGGTCTTCACGCCATAGACAATGGGGTTGAGTGCAGGTGGAATAATATAGAAGTTAGCAAGTGTGATGTGGAAAGTGAGAGAAACATTATGTCCAAAGCGATGGGCAAGGATGGAGAAAAAGACAGGTATGTAAAAAATGAGGATGACACATACATGAGAACCACAGGTGCCAAGTGCCTTCTGGCGGGCATCTCGAGAAGGTAGGTGAAAAACACCACAGAGAATGAGGGCATAGGAAATGGCAATAAGAATCACATCTGAGATAACTGTCATGATGGGAACACAAAAGCCATACCAGACGTTGATGGAAATATCAGCACAGGCGAGCCGAGCAACACCTATGTGTTCACAGTACGTGTGGGGTATGATGTGTGTCCTACAGAAAGGGAGGCGTGTGAGCAAGAACACAACTGGCAAGATGATGCAGAAGCTTCGAAAAGAGATGGCCACAGCAATCTTGATGATGGTCTTGGGGGTCAATATAGTGTTATATCTCAGGGGAGAACAAATAGCCACATAGCGATCAAATGCCATGGCCATCAGGATGGCTGAATCCAGCACAAAGCTATAATGAAGGAAGAACATCTGTGTAAGGCACCCTGGGAGTGTAACTTCTTGAGCCCCAAGCCAAAAGATACTGAGTGTTTTGGGAACACCAGCTGTGGACAAGATGAGATCAGTCATGGCCAGCATGGAGAGAAAGAAGAACATGGGCTGATGAAGACTATGCTTCACCATGATGAGGTAGAGAAGGATGCAGTTTCCCACCACAGCCACAATATAGATGACACAGAAGGGAATCCCAATCCACACTTGATATTGCTCCAGACCTGGAATTCCCACCAGGATGAAAGATCCTGGGTTGTAACTGCTCAGGTTGAAAATGGCCATGGCAGAACAAGATGTCCCGTGTGCTGAGGACAGAGAGTGGAAAAGGATAGTTAGAGTCACTTGAGTACTCTCACATCCAACCACTCATCATTGCTGATTCCTAAGGATAAGGTGATCATATAATTTAGCATCCAAAATAGGAATTTCTGAAGTAAATGAAAGTTTGTATTCTAACAATGGCAGGTAACATGTATAAACCAGGATTATATTAGATATATTCAGGATATACAGTCATTCTACATTAAGAGAGTACCTTTTTGTTGTTGTTGTTGATTTAAACAACTTTTCCCAAGCAGCCTTAGAGAGTGGCTACAATCACTCCTTTTGTTATACAGTATACTCCTAATACAAGTTAACAAACTACAGAATATACTTTACCATGGATTCTTAAGTTATAGTTTACATTTTTGGGGGCATTTTTGGTTAAGATCTCCTTGTTCTATCATTTTGAAATATAAATCTCTGCTTCAGGGCAATTACTAGTACCTACCTGGTGACTGTGGTTCTCAGATTTGTGAAGTCAACAACCCTTTAGTACCATTCAAAAACTTAAATCAGCTAAACAAACGAGCTGAGTTTCTACACAATGTTGAATAACCTAATTTTAATTAGAAAAGGTTCCTATAGTTGAGGTTCATGAGCTTGGTTCCTGCAAAAAAAAAATTGTTTTCCAGAACCCTATAAACCACAGGTGGCATACTCAAGGCCCAAGGGCCGAATCCGGCCCTCCATCTTGTTTTATCCAGCCTGGCACCTTCATCCTGGCACCTTGTTTCTATCCCGCTTGCTTAACTGTGAAGGAATGGTTACATTTATACACAGTCCTAAAATTACATTCGGCCATTTGAAGGCCACTAAGAAGTTGATGTGACCCCTGGTGAAAATGAGTTTGACGCCCTTGCTATAAATTATGAATATGTATAATCTAATATTTTTGACTAAATGACACTATTAGTTAAGAATTCTGTTCAAAAGAAAAACTGTTTCCTTGTCAATACATATTCTATTAGATAGATAATAGACCCCCCCACAGTGCACATACCCCCTCAGATACATGCACACATTTAATACTTAAAACGTCACACATATTTTGTTCAATATCTACATTCTCTCAAACATTTTACTATCATATGCTTACCTTCATATTGTCTTACACAAACATCAGCTTCCCACCCCCCTCTTTCTCACACTCATGCACCAGACACACACATGCACTGCACACACACCAAGGAAAACATTAACAAATATTCTATGATTGGATTTTGGATTTTGGCATAGCCATTTGCTTTGTAACTTCCTAAAACCTTTACTCAGAGAATTTCTCTTTTAAAGATGGGGTTATACAATACCTTCTTCCTTCTCTGATAATGTGTTTACATGGAATGTAGTTTTTAATCCACCGATAACCAACCCTACAGCAAGGCAAAGGACTCCCATGATCAGAACTGAGAGAAAGCTTCTGAAGGCCGTACACCTCAGATTCTAAACAGGACAAGGACATAACTCACCTTCAACCTTGTATCTACCCACTTTTTGTCTTATTCTTAGGCCCATCTCACCATACCGCCCATCTCCCAGACCAATGCTTGTTTTCTCCATTCTTTTGCTTTTGTCAGATGAGAAACAGGATTTTCTCCTTCTTTTCTTTCTGACTTTCCCTTACCTATGACTAGAAACACTTTTCTTATGGTGTTTTTATTTATAGAAATTACTGCATTTTCATAATTTGTATAGTCTAGTTTTGGGGAACACAGCTCAAAGTTCAGACAGCGGGCAAAGTAATCCAGCCCCCATCTGCTGAGGATCTGTGTTCTCCAACTTAGGCAGCTTCATCTGGGCCCTTTTGTCCACTGGGGTCCTAAAGTTCACCTCTTGCCAACAACAGAGATCTGACTGAGCTGTTCAGCCATTAGGTTGAAACATCCCTTCTGTGCTGCTCAGGTACTCCAATAATACATGACATAATCCCCTAAAACCATATATTTTGAATCGGAGCTCTTCCAGCTTGTCTGAGGTCAACCATCATGTATGCACATGTGAGGAGAGGTCTTCTCTATCTTGTATTTTCATGCTCTCAGACACAGCAGATGTTTATTTAGCCATTCAAAAGCACTTATAGGCCCTGGATGGTGGCACAGTGGATAAGGCGCCAGCCTTTGAACCCATAGGTCACTGGTTCAATTCCCAGCCAGGGCACATAACCAGGTTGCAAGCCAGGTCTCCAGCCAGGTCCACAGCTGGAGGCAGGTGAAAGGCAATCATACATTGATGTCTCTCCCTCTCTGACTCTCTCTCTTCCCATCTCTCTGAAAATAATAAATAAGATCTTTTTTAAAAAAGCATTTACAAATATACATGGGCACATTTTAAAAAGTTAACTCTGAGACCTGCATTCTATACCAAATTTACAATGCATGGCAATCTACAAGAATGCAAAAATCAATGATATTAAAAAAAGAAAGGTAGCCCTGGCTGGTGGCTCAGTGGATAGGTTCTGGTCTGAGAACCCAGAGGTTGCTGGTTCAGTTCCCAGCCAGGGCACATAACTAGGTTGCAAGCCAGGTCTCCAGCTAGGTCTGTAGCTGGAGGCAGGTGAAAGGCAACCACACACTGATGCTTTTCTCCCTCACAGTCTCTCTCCCTTCTCTCTCTAAAAATAATAAATAATTTAAAAGAAGAAGAAGAAGAAGAAGAAGAAGAAGAAGAAGAAGAAATAGGGCTTAAATAAGAGAAAAGGCTTCATACATTAAAATAATGTTAAGAGAAAGAACAAACACAATTCTTGAGTGGATCCTGATTAAACAAACCAAATATAAAAGATAAATAATATATATTAGAGAAACTTAAAATGAAATATTAGATGATATAATTATTATATGTAATTATGCTATTATATTAGATACACACACACACACATGCCCACACTATCTTAATAAAATATTGGCACAGAATATGTGCTCTAGAGCAAGAAAGGTAGGCATTTTAATCCTGGCTTCATAATTTACTAGCTGCGTGAACTTGGGCAAGCATACTTGAACTATATGGCCCTTGAGTTCTTCATTTTTGAAAAGTACCAAGTATCTCTAATTTTTATAGTTATTATTAAGATAAAATAAGGCACTCTGCAAACCACTCTTTAGAATAGTATGTGGTCCACAAGTAAGCATGCAAACATTTTTACTTTTTTTTTTTCAGTATATTTTATTGATTATGCTCTCACAGTTGTCCCAATTTTTTTCCCTTTGCTCCATTCTGCCTTTACTTTTTTATGAGACTATATTTTATATCATCAGTATTATTATTAGCCTTCCACAGAGTAAAGAACATAACCAAAAGAGACAAATGCATAAAGACTAGTAAGAGTACCTCTGGGTACACATACATCCACACACCTAATTCCATGCCTTGGGTGAGGGCTATGGGTCTTTGTCACATGTCTGATAGAAATTGCCTGGATACCACTTATAATGGTTGATTTTAACTCAATTGTATAATTGTCTATTTATTGTAATTTTGGAAGTCCATATACAAATACTAGAAACCATGATCTTGACTTATAGTCAGGAGTTGCTCAGGAAAAATTGTTAAAGTGCTTGGTTCATGTCACCTAGGAAATGAAGCCCAGAGCATTTTATTCCCATCTCCTTTTTCTCCAAATCAGAGTCCCAACCACACCTCTTCAAACATCCAGGACTTACCTAATCTTAGGATAGAGCCAGATAAAGAAAGATTGTGCTAATCAGCACACAGAGAATCTGCAAGAGGATCAGACACACCAAACAAATAAGTAGAGGGAAGAGAAAGAGTCTGACAGGTAGGTTGATTCCCTCCTCATTTATTTTTTTCTGATCATTGCTCAATGTGGGACAGAGGTAGACACTGAGAGCCTGAGAGACTCTGACTCCCCCTCTTCTTTTTCTCAAGGGAAGAGTGTAGAGAAGCTTATATTAACCCTTCCTGTGCCTGTGAGTTAACAGTGCCTTAGGGTGCAGTTTTGGTTTTTGCTTTTGCATGTGAGCTGATTTGCCAGTGGGTATATATATATTTGGTCTTGTGTGTGGGTGTGGGTGTGTGGGTGTGTGCGTGCGCACGCATGTTTATCAAGCCATCTAGTTTCCAGCTCATTCTCTCACCTACCAGATAAAAGACTTTGAAGAAGTATTATATAAAAAGATGATAATGGAGTTCCTACTTTTCAAGTTTATATTAAAGATTAACAAATTAAGTAAGATAGTGCATGTAAAAATGATGAGCAGTGGTGGACTCATAGTATACCCATTGAAATTATTAAATGGCCCACTTTAAGATTTTCTAATACTGATTTTCAGAGTGGGTCCCCAGGGTAAACCCTACAATGGATTTTTTGTGAGGTATATGTGGATGTGAGCATAAAAACTGGAAAGCAAGAAAATGAGTTGGTCCTGTCTCTTAGCAGGCAGGAGTAGGAAAACTCCTGCACGCTAGTTCCCTTGAAAGTCAACAGGAGAATATTCTCATTGGGGAGTGAAGGGAATAACTTCAAAAGTATTATGTCCCAACCTGCATTCACTACCACCTCAAATAAGTTCTTTCAGTGCTCTTAAACTCAGCAACTGTCACCTCATTATGCACATGAATGTTCTGTTATTGTTTTTAACAAATTACATTTTGGCTGTCCTTTAAATATCTAATAAATCTATTCTCTCTGTCTTATTGCCCAGTTACTCTGACCTCTCACCTAAACCACTCTAATTGCCTTAAAAGAATCACCTTATTTCCACTTTTGTCTCCCTCGGCACATCTTCCATGCTGCAAACAGACCACTTTTTCTAAAGTAATCATAATTCTGACGATGTTGTTTCTTAGCTACAATCTCATTTTGTTCTCATCTCAGGCTTGGCACTTGCTTTGCACCCTGCTTTTATTTATCTTTATCCAGATCTGTGTGTGATTGTCACATTTTCATTATTTGGGACTTGACACAAATTAAAACTTTATTATAATTTTTATTGGTTTAAACTATACATAAATTAATAAAATTCATATCTAGGAGAAGGCTGCTAGATCTGCCCAAGGGTACCACCAGAAGTTCTGGAGGCTGGACCTAAGAAGCTCTTACACCACTATTCTAATAGCCAGGTCATCTTCCTTTGGTTTGGCAAACCCAGTCTCTCTGTCTACATGTCTGCAAGGGTTCAACAATAACCTTAAACAGTGAACTCCAGAATGGCTAATTTGTTTGCCTTTACCTCATCCATAGGCATTTTTCCTCCTAGTTGGACCCAGAGTACAAATAATTTCATTTTCAATGGCTATCGTTTTACATTCTTATATTGCAATACTATTGAAAATAACAACCAAATGCACACTAGTGTTTGTTTAATGTATTACAAGTTGAGTTTTCTCTGACCAGTATTTTTAAAGAAAGAGTAGATATATTTAAGTAATGGAAATTTCAAATTCTTACCTTTGGTATACTCAGTCCCCTTATGAAGACATCTGACTTTCTCTGATAGTTTGCTATAGATATAACTTGCAAGAGTTTTACATGAACAAATGGTCCATACACAAGATTATAGAACTTAGAGTTTAATGTAGCCTTAACCTGGACTAATAAAAAATAGTTTTCTGGTGAATCAGTTAATTTTTGCTAGACTAAACTAGAAACATGCTCTGGTGCCCTACCCTCTGTATTTATGATTCACATCCTAAACACCCGAAATACACTCCTCACTTTACCCCTTCCCCCCATGTAAGCAATAACAAAAAAACAATTATTAATTTACACACCATCAGAGTCCCCCTGGGATGGTAAAAGGGCATGGAGCGCCGTGCAGGCCAGGCTAAGCCTGTAAGACCTGACTGAAAAGCTGGGAAAGCTGGATGCTTACAGGCCTCGATGCTGGCCATGGGGCCCTGGTGGGAATCTGGCCATGAGGATTTTCTATATAACCTTTGAAGCTAGCAAACTTCCATGACTTATTTTACTGTACCTACAGTAGATGTTAAACCTTAACCCACATGCAACCTTACCCTCCCTATTTTTATGAGCCACCTGAAGTCTTTGTCCTCATCTTGTCTAGCAGACCATACCCTGGGGCAAGACCTCTGCATTCCTTTTATTATGGTTTAAACAAAATAGCTCTTATTTTATAGAGCATTTTCCCTTCACAATGATTTATGATGTGTACGTGCACTCACTATCTTGGTTGCCCAATAAAGGCCTTTGGAGAAAGGTGCTTAAGGCCTTTGTCTGTCAGATACTGGCCCGTCTTCTCTTTCCTAACACAAGCTGCCTGGGACGCATTCATTTCATCCATGGCACCAAGGGATCTCTGTGAGTTGGGGGTCCCCCATAACACACAAATGTTATGCTTCAATTAGTATGATCTAGGAGCAGTGCCTTAGCAAGACAGCTGTCCCTGCTATCTAGTACTGTCACACAGGAGTATAAATCAACTATTTGAAAATGAAAGTCAACAATTCAACCACTACCATGTATATAACATTTGTTTAACTGGAAATCATGTAACCCTTTTTTAACTGATTAAGTGGAAATTACATTATGCCTGTTTTAATATCTTATATATCTTGGTTTCAGCCAGTATTAGTTACATGATTTCCCATTTAACTATTAATATGTTTCACAGAATGTACTCAGAGTTATTTCACAGGGACTTCTTTGCCCACAGAAATGTATTCTTTGGTTTGTTTCTAGTTAGAGTTGATTTTGCCTTTTTCTCAGGCAGTTGATGGGGTTGGATTTTCTTTGGCTAAAGAGGCTGCTCATGTATTGAGGGTTAAATTGTTCACAAATGGGTAATATAGAGAGCTGCTGAATACAGTGTCACCCCCCACCTACCACCACCACCCAAAACTACTACACACTCCATAACAAAAACAAATGTACGAATATTGTTTTAAAATAAAATTTAGACTTTGTTGCCACCTTGCATAAAATTCCTATGGCTTCTCATTGTTCTTAGAATATTAAACTCTTTATAATGATTTGAATTTTTTATCTTCTGTAATCTCATCTTTTGCCATTTCCTCTACCTCTGTCATTTCCTCTACCTCTGCCATTTCCTCTGTCAGTTTCCAGTGAGCTTTTCCTTGGCTCTGTTTATTCACAGTATTTTTATTTAAGGTGTTCAAAATATATCAAACAATTACAGAGAAATACATGGCTGTTGTCACAATAAAATAATTTATACTCAAAGAATATATACTCTGAGTCCAAAGAACATAAATTTCCTCTACTGAGAATTATTGTAAAAATATTGATCAAGTGATATATGAATTGGGTGGTAATATAAAGGTGGGAAAACAGTTTAGAATCTGCTGTTTGATTTAGATGAAAAATGATGGTTGTATGGACCATTGTATTAAGTGAGAAGTGTGCTCACAATGGACTGCTAAATCCAAGAAGCAATCGGGTTTAAGAACATATTAAAAATATGAGGAGCTCAAATATCAACTATCATCAGCACCTGGCTAACAGCAAAAATAGTTATTTCCTTGGCTAATTTAATGACTGACTGACTTAATGTTACCAACTAATTTGGACATACTGAATTTGAAAAGATAATGAATTATATAGAGATACATTTTGGCATGAAATTACATATCTGTTGAGACATAAGATTGAAGAGATTTGGGGCCACCAATACTTCCAATTGGTCAAGTTTCAAACCTACATCTTGGTCTGTGCATGCCTTTCTATCTTATTGGCCATAGGAATTTAATTTTATTTATTTCTTCTTAGAGGACTCTACCCATCCACATCTCATTTGGCTTTCTCAAGATTGATTAAAAAGTGAGTTTGAAGTTTCATCATTATCTTCTTTCTTTGTCCAAATAAACACCTACATTCTTAATTTAATAATTTCATGATTGTTTGTCATTCATTCACTTAATAAGCATTGCTTATGCACTTAATATATGTCCAGGTCTATATTGATGCTGTCTAGAAGTGAATTGGAGTAACTAAACTAAAAATTCAGAATCTCACAGAATCATCACAGTAAAAACTACTGTAACATATAAGTATTAAAAAAAATTCTCGGGTGGGTGGGGGGACAGAGGGGAGCAAAAAGGGGATGGATGTAATACAACAACAATAAAAAAAAAAAAATTCTCATTCCTTAGGAATATCTTTATAATTAAAAAAAAGATACTGATCATTTTATTTTTTCATAAAAATTTTGTAATCATCTTAATCATAAGAAATTGAAATTTTTTAGTTTCCAGAAATTTTTTTAAATGATTATTTCCTAGGCTTAGGATCGATCGATCAATTGATTGATTTGCAACTGTAATGACTGAGTACACTTCTGCCTAAAGTTTTAAAGAAAGCAAAACCATGCTACTAATTAATAAGGAACTTTTTCATTTTTCTTTTCTCTTGTACCATTGGCTATGGGGCTAGTCTTTACCTTAACATATACTAGGAACTTGCCCCTGCCTCTCAGATTTAAGGCATAGATCACTGAGATCTCTGAGGAAAGAGCAAAAGAATGGCTTTGTCCTGGATCTGCTTGGTATTTGTTCCATAAACAATAGGGTTGAATGTAGGTAGGATGATTACATACAGGTTGGCAAACATAATGTAAAAGGTATGAAAGGCATTATGCCTAAAGCAATGTGTAAGTATGGAGAATAATATTAGCATATAGAATGTGCAAATGACATAGACCACAGACATCTGTCTCCCACACAAAAGATGAGGGTGTGGGAGACAGCAATTAGGATCACATCTAAAATTACTGTCATAATGAGAACACAAAACCCATACCATATACTGATGGAGATATCACTATAGGCAAGTGGGACAACACCTATATGCTCACAGTATGTACAAGGGATGATATGTGTCCTGCAGAAGGGTATATGATCTACAAAGAAAACAAATAGAACATAGAAACTTCTGAGGGAAATTCCTGTAACAATTGTGACAGTGGCCTTGTGTGGTGTATCTCAAGGGTGAATGAAGTAGATAAGTATGCAGTGGTCAAATGTTATGGCCAGTGGAATAGCTGAGTCCAGGACAAAACTGTAGTGCAGAAAGAATTATTGGGTAAGACAGCCAGGAAAACTGATTTTCTGGGAACCAAGCCAGACAATGGTAAGGGTTTGGGGGATACATGCTGTAGAGAATACAAGGTCAGCAATGGCCAGCATGGAAAGGAAAAAGAACATGATGCATGAAGACTACAGCCCACAGCAATGAGAGAGAGAAGGATAGCATTGCCCACAATGGCTGCAAGGTAGATGAAACAGAAGGGATGCCACATATCCATACGTGGTACTGCTCAAGTCTAGGGATTCTCATCAGGGTGAAGGCATCTGTTTTGTGTGGATACTCTGATTATAAATAGCCATTAAGTTCTTGTGAATAGCTCCTCTAATCCTAAAAAGAAATTGCACATTAAAAAAAGAGAGAGAGAGAGAATTGCATGGTAATTATTTCTCTGTTCTCTCCTTAGGACCAACTCTCCTCTTTCCTATCTGTCAAGGAAGAAACTCCCATTGCTATTAAGAGCAATGCTTATCTTGCTCACTTCTTAGGAAAAATTCCCCAGAACCAATACTCCTGGTAGCCATCATTCAGTTGCTCTGAAATCTTCTTTAATCTAAATGAAATGCTATTCCCATTTTAATGGCTGAGTAAAGCTTAAGTTGTTGCTTCATATATAAAATTAGAGAAAAACTAATCATATACAGAGAGATAGAAACTAAGAAAAATAGGGCACAATTGGGAAAATATGGAGATAATTAATCATTACAGGCTTCTATTATGTGCCAGGGTTTTATAAAGTATAATTTATTTAGAACAATCTTCTAAGATATGTATTTTTATCTGTCTCTCCTTTTTTTTTTTTTTTTTTTTACAAAAACTAAAACTCTGAAAGACGATCTTACCTAGGATCTCATATTTAGTATCTGGCAGAGCTAAGATCATTAAATTCTATAGCAAATACTCTTGAATGCTACGCTACATACCTATGACTATCCCAGCACACTGTTATACACCAGGAATTGAGAAAGGCAGGGAATATAGAGAAGGCTGTAAGGGAAAACATAACACTGAAACAGCACAACAGTCCTACCCTGGTTGCAGGTACTTTCCTGACCTGAATATTCTCTGAAACTGTGATGTGTGATCAACCACACGGAAAGTGGCTGAGAAAAAATATACAACTCAGGCTCCAGCCCATACTTGGGGTTTAATGAGGAATTTGTTTCAAATGTGTTTTTTTTTTTTTTTTTTTTTATCAATACAGAAGTGACCCCTTGAGGAAATATACATAATTTTATATTCTAAATTCCAGGTCAAGATAACAGCAAATAAATACATTGTTGCCAATGTCCACAGGCTATGCATATATGCATATATGTCTTCTGGCTAATCTCTTCCAGTCCCTCCACCACCTCCCCTCTAAAATCTTTCAGTCTGTTGTATGTATCCATGCCTCTGGTTTTATTTTGTTTGTCAGTTTATTTTGTTATTAGATTTCACATGTAAGTGAGATCATATGGTATTTTTCTTTCTCTGACTAATTTTGCTTAGCATAATAATCTTCAGGTCCATCCATGATGTCACAAAGAGTAAGAGTTCATTCTTTTTCATAGCCACATAGTATTTCATTATGTAGATGTACCACAGCTTTTTTAACCACTCATCTATTGATGGGCATTTAGGCTGTTTCCAGCATTTAGCTATTGTAAAATGCATTGCTATGATCATAGGGGTACATAGTTTCTTCTGAATTGGTGTTTCAGAGTTCTTCAGGTATAATCCTAGTAGTGGAATTTCTGGGTCAAAAGGCAGTTCTATTTTTAGGTTTTTGAGGCAATTCCATACTGCTTTTCACAGTGGCTATACCAGTCTGCATTCCAACCAGCAGTGCACTAGGGTTCCCTTTCCTCCAATGTAGGTGAATGCCAGGAGTGGATGTGGGAGCTGGATGGAGCAGGGCAAATTGGGGTATGGGGAACTGGTGGATGTCTGTAATAGTGTCAACAATAAAAAGAAGAAGTGTGCAGGTTGTAAGCCAGGTCTCCAGCCAGGTCCATAGCTGGAGACAGGTGAAAGGCAACCATACATGGATGCCTTTCTCCCTCTCTGCCTCTCTTCCTTTCCCTTTCTCTAAAAATAACAAATAAAATCTTTTTTTAAAAAAAAGTGTGTAACATGCAACTAGGAGGATGGTGCCTCTGCTCCCTTTAAAAAATGTTTTTTAACTCAAAAAAAATAAAAATAAAAACAAATAAGCAACTTCATAGCAAGGGTTAATCATTCCCAAGAACTTTTAATATGGTAAATAAACCTAAAGCTATACATGAAATCACTTCTGTTATTCTATTAACAACACTATGAAATAGGTAAGAATGATACACATATTTTAATGGTATAGACCCTGAGAGAGAGGTTAAGCAGTCTGTGGAAGGTCACACAATGAGAAAGTGGTAGAGATCAAAGGCAAAAAGCCTTTTTCTAGACATCTGCAAACATTCTCTATAAAGTATAAAGCATATGGTATACACATGACATATGGATAGCAAGTGATATAAAATTAAGTCACATAAAGAAAACAGAAAGCTAACAGTACAAAACAAATCAAACACATTACTTAGATTATAAATACAGTTTGTTTTAACTTCACTAATTAAAGGCATAGTTATCACCAAGGTATTTTAAAATAAAATCTGATTATATGTTGCCTCAAGTACCAGGCTTGGGTGATAAGGGAGGCTGTGCCACTGGACCCTACAGGACACCTACTACTTTAGGCCACAGTACTAAAACAGGGAGTGATAGCACTGCTACCTAACACACAGAAATAAACACAGGGAGGCTGCCAAAATAAGGAGACAAAGAAACATGACCCAAATGAAAAAACAGATCAAAACTTCAGAAAAAGAACAAAACAAAATGCAAATAAGCAATCTATCAGATGCAGAGTTCTAAACACTGGTCATAAGGATGCTCAAGGAATCTAGTGAAGACTTCCACAACACAAAAATGATCCAGTTAGAAACAAGAGATATGCTAGTTGAAATAAAGAATAAGTCACAGGGAAACAACACTAGAATAGATGAAGCTGATAGTCAAATGAATTATTTGGAACATAGAAAAGAAAAAAACAACCAATCAGAACAGCAAGAAGAAAATTAATCCAAAAAGTGAGGATAGTGTAAAAAGCCTCTGGGACAACTTCAAGAGGTCCAACATTCATATCATAGAAGTTCCAGAAGGAGAAGAGAAAGATCAAGAAATTGAAAATCTATTTGAAAAAATAATAAAAGAAAACCTCTCTAATTTGGTGAAGGAAGTAAACATACAAGTATAGGAAGCACAAATAGTCCCAAACAAGGTGGACACCAAGAGGCCCACTCCAAGATACATCATAATGGAAATGCCAAAGATTAAAGATAAAGAGAGAATCCTAAAAGCAGCAAGAGAAAAGCAATTAGTTACCTACAGGGACATTCCATAAAACGATCAGCTGATTTCCCAAAAGAAACTTTGCAATGAGAAGGGTTTGACAAGAAATATTCAGAGTGATGAAAAGCAGGGACCTACAGCCAAGATTGTTCTACCCAGCAAAGCTAGCATTTATAATAAAGGTCAGATAAAGAGTTTCCTAGACAAAAAAAAAAAAATAGCTAAAGCAGTTTATAATCAACAAACCATTATTATATGAAATGTTAAAGGGACTTATTTAAGAAAAAAAAATCAAAACTATGAACAATAAAATAATAATGATAAATAATACCAATTTTCTTTCATAATTGTTTATTCAGAAAACAAAGGAGAAAAATCTCAACTCATTCTATGAGGAAAAAAACAAAACCAACACTCTTGAATCATAAAGAGGTATCTGAGAAATGTTCTAGGCTAGATCACAGAGGGAGGGCCTATGGAATCTTATATCAGACACAAAGGATCTTCTCCCAAAGTCATATTTTTGCATTGCAGTTATATATTAATAAAAACAAGATTTTCTGTTGTTATTCATGCATTCAGCTATTCTTATAACCTCTAAAAGTTACTGCAAAACCATGGGAACTTCAGTGTCACCATCAGAAACAGCACAGCCACACAGCAGAGCACAAAACTTAAGTCTTCATTTTCCTCCAGATGCTGGGGCTTCTTCCCAAGTCTTACCTGCAGCATCTTCATCATTGATACCTGCAACTGGTGCTCCAGATCCAAGATGAGATCTCTCAACAACTGGCTCTGCTGGACCAGCTCAGTCTCAGTCTGTTTCAGGTCATGGAGAATACCTTTCTCCTCCTTCTCCAGCTTTTGCAGCTCCTTCTGCTCCTCAGTATCCAGGATGCCTCTCAGTTTTTTAAAACAATTCCAAACACATTGCATCTCACTTTGTATTTGGTTCTTCAGGAATGAGAAAGAGAGAGAGGGACTCAGGCTATCAGGCAGAGATTGGAAACCAGAAAAATGAAGTATTTGATGTGGAAGTTCTCACAGGGAAGGAAAATGGAAGCAGAAGAGCAATTTTTCAGGGAGACGGATTTTTTCTATTATTTTGTCCTCAACACATTCCATAATAATGTGTCTGCATTATTAAAGTCATCACTTAAGCAAAATAGGACACCTGGGTGTGGCTTAGCTTTCACACAGCTGCCGGAGACTCTCACCCCTCCCTGCATTACTCCTGACCCTGCACCCCACCCTCAACCTAACAGAGATAAACCTGTGAACCACTGAGAATTGTCTTCCCCTGGAAGAGTTAACGGCTCAGAATACTGACAGAAATGAACACAGAATTCACTAGCCATCCTCACCAGAGTCTTTTTGAGAATCACTAACTTACAAATATCTGTGTTAATTTGCGATGGGTTCTACTTTAGCTACACCCCTATCAGGGAAAAGATAAAGAATGACTAATCAATGACTGGACATATCAACAGTCAGTGAACAGGAGGAATGGAGCTCCTTTGGACTACGACTCAAGGATCTGCTTGAATTCTAGTCTACCTCCCTCAAGAAGAGTCTCCTCCTACCTTTCAGGAAGTTCTCTCTTCTTTGATGTCAGCTTCCACCTCTCAGCTTGCTGCTGCTCTCCCTCAGCCTGTACAGAGCTGCCTGCAGCTGTTTTTGTGAGAGAGGACTCACAACAGTCCATCTATGGGCTTTCTCAGCATCAGAATAAAGAAAAAATAGGGAGAAAATCAAGCCAATCTCTGAAGATATTGGAGTTTACAGGAACTGTGAATCGGCAATTATAATCTGACTTAAAGGAAACCTGTTGTGGTGAATGTGTCCTTTAAGACTCAGGTGATAGATGTCAGAAAACTGATTCTCTTTGTTCTAGAGGGAGAAATGTGATCCTGTAGTAAGGAAAGAACTTAGGTCTAGATCCACCCAGCTTACCTGTCCTGCTCAAAGGGGCGATGACAGCTTTGCTTGGGCACAAAACTTCCACCTATTAGCACAAGATATAAAAATAGCTACCTCTATTTAAGTCTACTCATCATTTTTAATTGTGTGGAATGCACAGAAATGTCCTCCTGGCCTTGGAAGGTAAGCATAGGGAAAAATCTGATCACAAGCCTGAGGGCTATGGTGGCAAGGTAAGTAGAGTCAAGACAAAGTAGAGATTTCCAATCAAGCACTATTTTCCACCCTGTCCTTCCTCCATCCTGGTCTGTTACCTGGTACTCCTGGGCTACCTCCTCCATGAGGAATGTGTGGTGACCTCGGTGCTCTTGAGACCTCTCACAAAGCCAGCAAATGAGCCTCTCATCCTCCTTACGGAAGAGCAGGAGTTTCTCTCCACTGTGCACACAGAGATCTCTCTCTTGCTCTTCCTCTGGGCTTAGCTTGACCTTTTGAAGCATCTCCACTATGTTAGCCACATGACAATTAGGCCTCAGGTTTCCAGGCTGGTAACATTCAGTACACAGGGCAGCTGCTCTTTCCTTCTTGGCTGACCGTGGACTCCTTGTTATTTGCAGTGATGCAGGCTTGGCAGAAGCTGTGCCCACAGCCCAGGTTCAGGGATTTTGTCAGGAGCTGAGACAGATGGGGCAGGTCACTTCCTCCTTGATGTTCACCAGGATTCCTAAAGCTATTGCTGCTTCTCCCCTGCTCCTCCTTGTCCTGAGGTCTAGGATTCCTCTTACCTACAGATCCTGGCCTGATGGGAAAGGTTAAAGGGGGGCAGAGTAATAATGGTAGAAATTAATGATGCTAATTGGGTAGGAATCAGAATGCGTAAAGATCAAACTTAAAGAAACAAAATAACAGAAACTAGGAAAGAAATTAGGAAACCTGGTATAAAGGTTTTGCATAATTTTAGATGCTTTACTTCTGTTTCATCTCAAATGAAAAATGTCAGGGCAGCTTTGCTCAAAAAAAATCACACCCAGAGACTGCTATAGAATGAAGCAAAAGGTTTATTGGGGAAAAAAACAGGAAAATGGGGAAAAACAGGAAAATGGGGAGCAACAAGGGAAGAGACTTTAGAGAAGTCATCTTCAACTGGGTAGGGTTTTTATCTTAGTGGCTACATGAAGACACCTGCTTCAAAGGAAAATTAGTTCATTAACTAAAATCCATTAACCAGGAAGAGCTAAGTGAGGATATCTGTTGGGCCATCTGCTTGATCATCACCTACCAGGATCTCTGGAAAAGCTAACTTCATTAACTCATTCCCAAGAGTTTCCCAGATGGTTCCATTATCACATTGCGGCCAGGCTAGGTATGTAAACATTGACTGTTATAGTTTTAACTAATGTCCAGGTACAAGAACAGTCTAAAAGTATGTGCTGCCTCCATGTCAGCTGACCCTGCATGCTGACAACCAGTTCCAACTTTATATATGAATTATTGTTATTTTTAATTATTTTTACTTTAAAAAAATGACCAGAGGCCTTTTCTATCAGGATCCTTATGTGACCCACTCTCCTGCTTCTTCTTTCCTAAGCGAAAAACACTGTTAATGATAAAAACACCAAACTTCTTACTATCTGGGCTTTTATACCTGCTCTCCCAGCATGCAATTCTGTTCCTGCTTATTAGTAGGACTTAATCACATCCTTCAATTAACTCTTTCATTACACATTTGTTTATCGGAAAGACCTGCTCTGACTGTTTATTTACAGTGTAACCAACTGCCTCATTTGCTGTATATTTGAAATAAATTCTATTATGAAACAATATGTGACAACGTGTTGTGCATGTGACAAGAGCAAATCCTTTATCATATGTGTACGTAGGGATATTGAGTGACTTACAAAGATCATTTACTTTCAATACACAGAGTAGAGATGAACCTAATGTATTCTAGGTCCCCCTTCAGAGATCTGTTCCTACCCCACTGTGTTAATCATTGAGAAACAGAGGTAACTTCATGGACTCAAAAATACTTAGAGCAAGGGAAACTCGAACTGAGGAGATCTAAACCAGCTAGGAGTTTCTGGAGTCTTGTGTTTGTAAATGGCAAGATTTCAACTTGGCCTGGAAATATGCCAAGGACATTGGTAGGAGCCTAAAAGTGTGCATGCTTACGGATGGTGGAGTGGGAGATGGAATAAACAGACTCACAGGACTGCAAAAATTACATACCTAAAAAAATTAAAATGAGATGAAAGTAATGTCAGTGTTGAAAAGGTCTCAAAATAGTAAGCATGTTCACTTAACTAGTTATCATACTAACAACTGAACTAATGTCCATAAATACAAATATCAGTCTAAATAGAGGGTTTAAACTACTATAACCTTGACATTCATCTGAAAGTAATAGTAAATTAAACAATCAGCCATATGTATATACCAGGTGATATGAAAAACACTACTAGGGAGGTGTACATGTTGTTGGGAAATCAAATGATGGGGCAGATAAAGGGCTATCCAGAAATTCCATCCTGAAACATAAGAGTTGACCTGAAATCTCAAGAAGATAAAGAAAAATGGGAAAGAGGAGAAAATGTATTATATTTTAAAAATGCACCACCTCGTCTGAGTTTTAAAATGCCGGTGTGTCTGATGTACAAAAATCAGCTGTCTTTGGTATCACATGAATGGCAATGACCATGATATATGGCAGTTCTTCCATCATGTAACATTTAGGGACCTTTTCAAAAACAAAAGATATGATCAGGTGTTGTGTTGTAGGATATTAGGTGAATTCCATCTGTAACTGGGAATATGAATAGGATGCATGCACAGTAGCCCAGCAAAGAGATAATGATCACTTTCAAGACAAGCAGATGAAGGAAATAGAGAACAGGTGATGAGAGACATAACATGAGATAAAAGGAAATATTGGCATTTAGATTAGCTACCTGAGAACAAATTATTAACATCAGGCCTGGGCTCCTAACTACATTTTTTTAATGTAATTTATTATTATTTTTTGAGAAACCTACAATAATAAATGTGTCCTGATTAGAATGTTCATTTGGATCAGGAGGACTTTATATAAACTTCAACTGATAGTTAATAAAGTTAGACAACATTTTTACAAAGGGGTGGTAACTTAGATAATCAGGTGTGTAACTTTTAGTCAACAAATTTGTAAAATAAAATTTCAGTACAGAATTAGAGTCAGAGGAAACCCAAAGATGTGGATTCATCAACTCAGGAGTTCAGAGGGTAAAATTCAAAACTGGCCACTGTATAAAGAGGGCATAGAGAGACCAAAGAAAGAGGCCGATCATTCCAGATTGATAGGTGACAGGTTTAACATGCAAGAGAACTGACATTCAAGACTTGTTCTGGGTGGCCACAGGACAAGTAGATCTCTATACCCACCTTCCACCTTCCAGCACTTCAGAAGTTTATACAGAGGCTTTAACAGGGTCCAGTGTGTATGGTGTCATGCAGATGGTGTCAAGAACACAATGTTCTCTTAAGGCTGTGTTCTTAAAAAATGGCTCCATCTATGGGAATGTGGAATGAACGTGCACTCAGAGGAAAGTGGGGTCAGAGCATTAGATTGCCTGGGTCCAGCTTATGGGTCAACTGGTGATCGCATATTCTCAGTGACTTCCCAGGGCAGCGAGCTGAGGTTGCGCCACTTGCGTGCATAGCCTCTGGGCTGTTGGGGGCTGCCTTACCCTCCTTAGGACAGAGAAACTGCAGTCCCCGTCTGTTGCTTGCGCTGGCGAGGCGGAGGGAGGTCGGGGACCACAGGCTGGGGTGAGGGAGCGCCCCACCCCGACCCAGTGCTCTCACTGAGGGAATGGGAGGGGCTGCTACTGCCGTTTCCCACGCTGTCACCCTGCCGGCCTCTGGAGCTGGGGTCCCGCTGCAGTTCCTGGGCTCGCAGCCTCTAGGTGTGCGAGGCCATCTCGGTGCCACCCGCTGCTAGCAGGAGGTGAAGCTACCATCAAGGTCCAAGCTCTTTGGCGGTCGCTTCGCCCCACTCCGGTGGGTGTGCACTCACTCCAGGTGGGCACCACCCAGTCACTGGCCGCAAAGCTGTAGCCTTCAGGTGGCGCTAGGCAACGTGGGTGCACCCACCTCAGGAGCAAGAGAAGCCCCTGCCAGGGTACCCTGGCGGGCACCACTCGGGAGGGCCCTGCACTGCTGCTTTCGCCCCTCCCCTGCCCCTGATACACCAGCCAGGGGTCGTGCACTCCCTGGTGCGGCGGGCTGTGCACAGCTGCCTGGGCGTCGCTTAGGTTCTCCGGAGGGCCTGGGCGCTGGGATGCACTCTGGTGGGTGCTTGCACTCCTAGCCTGCGCTGCCCTCCGCAGCCTCCAAGTGGACTTCCATCTCATTTGGCTTCCTCCTCCTTCGGCTTCCCCTGATCCCGGTCGTTTGGCCGGAAAGTCAGTCAAAACACAAGGCAGAGTTAACAGCTGAGGGTAGCTTGATCAAGTCTCATAGCCGAAAAGCAGGTTGCTTGCTGGTTTTTTTCTTCTCTGGCTCTTTGGACACTTGCTCCACAAATTCCAGAGTTGCTCCTGGCGTACACGGGGTAACCAGCTGGCTGAAGGGGAGGGGGGAGGTCAGTATCGGTCTAGTCCATTTCCCCTCAGGGTGGCTGCCATTTCATTAAATGGCAAACGTGAATCAATAGAGGAATACTTGCACCACAGCATTAGGGATTCTGTCTCCCCCACCACCATCGGACGCTCCTCTATCTCCACCTCTGGAAAGTCTTCTTCCAGGGTTTGCAGGGAGACTTTCAAGTCCTCTTTTGCCTGGCTTCAACTGTTCCACATGCAATTCGGCTACCCTGGTTAGGAACAACCATGCCCTTTGGGAAGCCATCTTCCCCTGACCATGAGACACTAGAAAAGCTGTATCACACAGGTGGTGGGAAATCTCCTCTATGGCTTACAATACAGCCACTGGGAACATTCTTATGGATAGCCCCATCCTCTGGGGTCCCACCAGGGCAGAGAAGCCACTCACTTCACTATCCTATCCTCATCACCATTTGTCAGATCCTAGACATTCTGGACCAGCTGGCTCTGATAGGGAGGCCTCTGGTCTGATGCCAAAAAAGGACTCACACGGAGCCTTCAGGAGGGTTTGCATGATTTATCACAGCAGCAGGCTTACGACCACATGGCCAGGGCAGCTAGAGTGTCAGCATCCTCATGCTGATTGTCCTATTCCTATCATAGCTGCACTTAGGTTAACCACACAGAGTCTGGGTGTCCCTGCGCCTGCTCTCCTACCATGTGGCAGGGCTCTGAGAGTATCAGCTAGAACATGCACGCTTCTCCACTCTCCTACACAGTGGTGTGCACCTAGGTTACATCAAGGGCATCTTATGTACACTTTGGAACAAAGGAGGCTCTATAGAGACTAGAATAAAGAGGTTGTATACCCCAAGGTGACATCAGTGGTTCAGTGTGCTACCCTTGAGGCTAAGTGTTCCAGGCCTCTGGGAACAAGATTAGCTTCAAGACTGACCCAGAGGGAAGATCCAGCCATGCATATACATAAAAATTCTCCTGGCCTGACAAGGAGTGATATCAACACCTAGGAATTAGGGAAAATCTTGAGGAATAGGTTAACTTAATGAATCTAGAGGATAAATAAGAGTTAGAGGAAGATACAGAAAAGATATTTCAGGCCAAAAACAAACAAAACAAAACAAAACAAACAAAAAAAAACCTAGTATGTACAAAGGCTGAGAGGTCTAAGAGGATATAATGCATTCCAGGAAATGTGTGTCACTCAGTAGACCCAGGTACATTTAGTGAAGTGAAACTGCTGAAGCGGACAGGCAACTGATCATTCATTTATGCATTTTTGCATTCAGTCAATACAGATTGAACACCTGTTAGAAGCAAGGCACTGTGCTAGACAAAATAGATAGAATGCCTCACATCATGCAGTATTTATTATTATTCAAATAATCGGCAGATAATATATATAAAAATAATTACATTTGATAGTTATTATGGAAACCTGTAGACGATCAAGAAAGTAAATAACAAAGCTATCTGGTCAGGCCTGGGGAGATAGAAAAAGATTCCAATTTGAAGAAGATATTTTTGAGTGGCAAGGTTAATTTTGACTAAGAGCTAATAAAATAGGTAATGTTTAATAGGCCCTTGTGTGTGTCAGCTACAGGGCCAAGCCCTTTAGACACGTTATATTTAGTCCTTACTCTCTTCCAGTGACGTAGATCCCCTTACTATTTCCATCTTAAAGGTGAGAAAAATGACAGGTAAAAAGTGTATCTAAGTTATTCAGCTGTTACAGGTGATGGCTGGTCTGGGATGAAAGCTCCAGAATTGATGGATAAGCTAAAAAATGATCTCAAAGCACTGAAGATTAGAGCTGACATGGACCTAAAAGGTTTTACAAGAAAAGCAATAGGGATGGCTTCCCTAGGTACTTCTAAGTGGAAACAATCTACCTGACTTCTACCATTCACAAATTCCCAAGAAACAAAAGACGATAACTATTTGTGGAACAAACTGCTGGCTAGTTTAGAAGATACAATCAAATGAAGTACTCAGAGATCATAGCTGAAAAAGAAGCATGTGCAGCAGAAGAGAGATTTTGAAAAAAAGAAATTTTTCAATTATCAATCACCAAGCAGGATATTCAGGGCTCAGGTGCAGGCCCAGAAGGCAGCAGCGGGGGGTGGGGGCAGTGTGGGGTAGGGGGCAGAGGTGGAGGCAGCTCAATTTTTTAAAAATCACTAATCAACCTACAGTATTTAACATCTCCCATTTATTTACTAAAGATGTTTTTTGGAAACTAACCCCATCACACACCCACCAAAAAAATTAACATAGACTGGCCCTATTTATCTCTAAGGATTTCTGTTTGGAAAATGTTGATTTGAGAGGGAACCCAACGCTGTCCTTTGGATTCAAAGTAGGTGTGTCTACAAGAGACCCACACATACTTAGACCCATTGAGGGGAAAAAAGGAAAAAGACCTAAACAAATTTAATTGACATTTTTGTGAAGTTTCCAGTGTTTGATTCTTTAAAGAAAATTGAATTAAATGACATTCGGAAAGTACAAAATAGTAAAAAAATAATTATTCAGCTGTTAAGGGGAAAATTTTCTAAAGTAGTCTGACTCCTATGCCCTACTTCTATTTCACTTAGTGGCATCTTATCTCCAGTAAGCTAAAGGAAAGGGAACATTCCAAACATAGACAAAAGTATGAGCAAAGTCCCTTAGGCAAAATGAAAGAAGATATGAATATAAACTCCTTAGAAGCACGTATTTTGTTTTTAATTTGTGGCCCATATCTTTAATAAAATAGATGTATGAAAAGTTATAGGCAACAGACACTTTTCTTCAGTATGGAAATAGCCTGATTAAAGAACTGTCTTGACAGATTAAACTGAGTTGACAGCTTGTTCCCTGTCTCAGTCTGTCATCCATTCCCTCTGCCTTCATCCAGCCACCACATGTTGAAGAAACTTGCAGGACAACATTTCAGAAGATGTAGTGCTTGAGCCGAAATGCTGGCTGCAATTCACCAGCTCTACCAGTCCTCACGAATGCAAGTGTACATGGAGACCTTACCTATAGCATAAGTTTGAGGAGTGATTGTGATGTATATAAGGCACTTTGTACCTTGTTTAGAAAATTACATAAGAGTCAGTCTTGTTTTGTTTTTTAAATGTGGTCTTATTCTAATTACTGTGTAACTTGCTGTAAATGCTGATGTGGCTAAGAGTTACTATCCTTTAGGAGATCACTGACTAGTGGGGAAAGCACACAGAGAAGTAGACAATTTCAGTATAGAGCAACAAGAAGTAAGGGAAAAAGAAACAGGGAGTTAGAAAAAAGAGCAGAATGGTCAAGAATTTTATAATAGAGCTGTTTTTTTTTTCTTTTAAACTTTAATTTTATTGTTGATATTATTACAGATGTCCCCATGTTTTCCCTCTTTGCCTACCTCCACCCAGCCCCCACCCCACCTTTCCCTCTGGCCAACACCATACTGTTGTCTGTAACTATAGGTTATGCATATCTGTTTTTTGGTAATCCTTTCACCTTCTGTCATCTAACCTCACTCTCCTACCTCACCTCTAACAGCTGTCGGTCTGTTTCATGTATTCATGCCTCTGCTTCTACTTTGTTTGTCAGTTTATTTTGTTCATTAGATTCTACATATAAGAAATCATATTTACCTTTCTCTTACTGGCATAGAAAAATAGGAGTTTTCATAGTTTTCAAGACAGACAATGGCAATACAAACATTCTGGGCAGAGAGAACATTATTTCAAATGAGAAGAAGGAAATGAGAACAGAGTGAAAGTTGAGGAACTGTGGGCACCTTGATATGAGCATACCTTGGAGGTGGATGAAGCTGAGAAGAGAGAAGAGGGAGATTAGAAGGGAGGTGAGCAGGAACTTGTCCATTGTGCTTTGAAACTTAGGTCTTATTCTAAAGTCTAAGGGATGAAGGAGACTGATGGAAAGTTTCACTTGAGAATGTGACAGAATGAAATCAACATATTGCAAAGTTTATTCTGGCTGTCATGTGGACTTACTACTGGAATGAAGCGAAATGCCCTTGGCATAAACCTTCAGAAACAGCAAAAATAGTTTGAGGGCTTTCACAGTGGTCCAAACAGAGATGTGGAGCTGAGGATGCCAAAAAGCCACAGTCATGAATTGAATAATGTTCTCTCCAGACCTGGGAATAAAGCAAGCCTAATGAGATGCCTAGGGTGCAAAATTAAGGAGGCCTTGACTCTCAGAATCTTAAGTGAGCATTTAAATTTTGGGCCTTAAACACCTCTGTGGGGCTCACTGCTCAGTATATGAACAATCAAGATGTTATTGGCAGTGCAGCAGAATAGGAATTAAGTATTTTCTCAACTCATTTGTCCTTGTCTGCAGTTTAGCTGGAGGCAGGACCAGGCACCAAGTCCCAGTGGTCACTCCCTTGGGGCTTTCCAGGAGCAGTAAGTATTCCCAGAGTCATTCTGTACAATGGGGAGTTTCAATTCTGTGATTGAGGGAATGGTTGCAGGTGAGTGACCTGGGTTACACACGTAGAAGGCCCAGCACTTCCAGGGAACGTAGACACACAGATATGTAGCAGTTACTGTAACCATGTAGACGGCAAAGAGGCATTCCTGTGTCTGAGAACTGACCATGTGGTCAGGAGATAAGTTGTACTGTTTTGACTACCCTTCCCCATGCTTTTCATTCTCTGGACCTATGTTTTTCCCCCTGGTCCCCACCCCACCACCCCCGCATTGATTTTTCCCTACCTCTGGACTCTGCCTTTTTGTGCTCTTTCCCAGAAATAATTCCTCTGCTGTACCTGTTTTCTGAGCCTTTCTCAGTGATATTTTGCAGCTGTGATAATCTCATTATAGTTTTCTACTCACTGAAACACACATGAGAATGCCAGCAGTCTGGGGCCCCTGAATGAAACAGGCTTTAAGCAGTCTATTTTGAAGAGTGCTCTAATCTTTTAACTCAAGATAGCACTCCAGATCTGAAATATGCCTGGGTGGATGGTCCTGGGGAAGGGAGTTCTTGATAAGTTAGGGAAATTAGGGATGCTATGATTGGCTAACTTCTGACTTTGACTTCATAGTTACCCATGAAGTCTGGGCTCATACCTACAGCATTTTCTATTTTAAAAGCTTGACACACCATATCAGGAATCTTATTTTGTCCAGCAAGTTAATGTTTATAAGTAGAGAAACTGCTTAGTTTTTAACTTTAACATTAGGAATATGTTTTAATATAAAGTAAAGAACTAGTATATATTATTACCTATATACCTCTGTTCTTTGGTAAATGTATCTCCCTTTTCTTTTCCATGCTAGTAGTAATCAATACCAAACTTCTCAAAGGACAGTTCCATATGCTTCATGAGCCTGGAGCTAATCCAACATAAAATTAGATTACTGTGAATTAGAGGAGATATTGGGTAAATTTGTTTAAGGGTTGAGGATATGAATTAAATAACTCCTACTGAAATTCCAGACCTTTAGTACTCAATTTAATAATGAAACAAACTTCATCAAATTATTGTCATATATTTGACAATAATAAAATACTTTTCCATAGGGATAGAAAAAATTATCAGATGAAATAAAATTATTAATTATTTAGATATAATAGTTATATTTCTATATTTTATCTACCAGATATTTTATGAAAATATGTTTATTCATCACTGCTATTGTTCAACAATGATATCACATGTAAGCATTTCTGTAACCTCTTTTAAAAAAATAATAAATGGATGGATGTAATACAACAATAAAATTTAAAAATAATAATAATAATAAATGGGTGGGTGGGGAAGGGGACAGAGGCACATAAAAAGGGGATGAATATAATACAACAACAATAAAAATAAATTTAAAATAATAATAATAATAAATGATAAATTTTAAATAGTATTCATTTGTGTAGATCAATCTTTCCTAATACAAAATAAAAAGAGTATTCTTTTGTTAATGAGGGAATTAACTTCTTTTTTAATGAACATTATCATTATTTATGCATTTAAAAGGTTTGAAATTTTATTTCTATCTTCTTTGAAGCACATAACCTACTCCATTATAATTTCCTTTTTCAGTGATGAAACCCACTTAGAATGAGGTGTGAGGGTTTCACAAAAATCTCTGAGAGAGGAGATCTGTGGTCAATTACCCTAAATTCCCTGAATGACAAAATTTCCTTGACTACTAATTTTATTCAAATTCAGATCTGGTGTGCTCATGCACACACGCACACAAGCACACACACAAATAAAACTTTAAAAAATTAAAAACCAATAAATAAAAAATATGAAATTTAGTTTAAGAAAAGTTTAAATACGAAGTGGTTGGTAGTAGTATCCTCCTTTATCCATGATTTACATTTTTTACTTGATCAATTTACTTATTTCTAATCAAGCTGCTTTAAAATAATACAGTTGAACTGTATTAATAAAGAACACTCTAGGATAAAAATATTTTTAAATATCTTTTAATAATCTAGGTAAACTTCAGTACAAATTTCATCCTGAATTTCAGAAAAAACTCATCAAGTTGCTTTAACTGTAGCTCCACTCATTCTCAAGTAGTAGCATCCCTAACTGTAGTGATAATGCTCTATAATTTAATAAAATCTTCCATTAATGAAACTTCAAAAATAACTGTAATCAATGGATAATAATTTATTAAACATACAAACAGGAAACACCTATATTGATAACTTTGTTCTCATAGATACAATCCTATGTGCAAGATTTTAATTTTATTGGCTTTGAATTCCTTTATCTCTTTTGTGCACATGTTGATGTCTCTGTATAGGTGGTAGGTGATCAATAGATGCTTAGGTAATCTATAGATAAGTAGTTGACTGGTCAACCCTGAACATCACTAGAATTAGAGCGAGGTCCACTTTTGGCATTGTGACTCAATTTTCGCAGACATTAAAAATGGGTACTACATTGCTGGGAGTTAGTATTATTTATTATTACTTAAATTATTATTATTGACTTTTTCACTTAATAAAACATCTCTGAAACATTTCTATTTATGACATGCATAGTTATTTAAGTTATAACAATGCATCAGTTTTTTAAAATATGTTAAATGCCTAAATATAAAGGAATATCAACAAAAAAAGAAAAGATAACAGAATAGCAAAAAAATAGTTAATTAGATAAATAGTTGAATAGAGTGGTAGATAACAAAGTTTAGTTCAGTAAGTAAAAACTGTGTTTTAATTTATTTTTATATTATTTATACAAAGTTTTAAAATGTTTAGTCAGAGAATAAAATTGCTTGTTACAGATTTAAAATTTTTGTGGGCCATCACTTTAAGTACATGTCAATTGTGTAAAAAAATAGAGCCTGCTACAGGATTTTCCGTGGAAGCATCTTTTAAAAATCCTTTGTTCCCACTTTGAATTTTTGGAATCTTTCTCTGCAAAACAGATTACTACAAACATTTGGGCCCATAATTAAAACCTCTCAGTAGGTGGAAATTCATTAACTGAGATTTTCTATAGCAAATCTAAGTCTGTTGAGAGTTAGTAAGTATATATATATATATTGTAGTTGGTTGTGACAGACTCGCTCTGACTCTGCTTCTCCTTACAGGTAAGTGATGAAAATTTAATTCCATATCATAATTCAGGCAGGTTAGCTCCCAACTATTCCACTGTCAATAATGATATGTTTATCCTCATTGGTATCCCTGGCCTGAGAGAGCTACACATGTTGATCTCCATCCCCTTATACCTGATATACCTGGTGGCTGTGGCAGGAAATGCTATCTTGATCTCTGTGGTGACAGAGTGGAGTGCAATCTTTATGAACTGATGTACTTCTTCCTCTCTTTGCTGGCTTTTTGGGGACTAGTTCTATCCTCATCCACAGTACCCAAACTCCTGAGCATCTTCTGGTTTGATGACATGAGGATCTCCTTTCAGAGTTGTATAACTCAGCTCTTCTACATGCATTTTGCCTTTGTAGTAGAGTCAGGTATTCTCTTGGCCATGTCTTTTGACTTGCTACCCACTGAAGTATACCACCATTCTTAGCCTTGACATCATTGGGAAAAAATGGGATTGCTATAGTGATCAGGCGTTTTGCAACTGTTTTATGCATTGTCTTCCTTGTGGAGCACCTATACCTTTCTGCTGAACAAATATCATTGCCCACACATTCTGTGTGGGGCTGATAAAGCTGGCTTATGATGATATCACCATCAACATTTGTATGGAATCTCTGTGCCATTACTAAGTTTTATGCCAGACATGGTGACAATAGTAAAATCCTATGGGTGCATTCTGTGAGCAGTCATGCCATCCCATGATGCTCAAATGAAAGCACTCAGCACTCGTGGTTGACATGGGTCTGTGTCATCCTCACAATCTACCTTCCAGGGATTTTCACTGTCATTGCCCAGCTCTTTGGCTGAAAAATCCCCAAGCATATCCACATCCTGCTGGCCAACTTCTATGTTCTCCCCATGATGAACCCAGTCTATGGAATAAAAAACAAACATATCGATTACCATCCAGGGCACATAACTAGGTTGCAAGCCAGGTCTCCAGCCAGGTCCATAGCTGGAGGCAGGTGAAAGACAACCATACATTGATGCCTCTCTCCCTTTCTGCCTCTATCCCTTCCCCTCTCTCTCTAAAAATAATAAAATAAAATATAACAAACAAACAAACAAACAAAAACAAACATACTCATTAATGAGAGGCCCTTGTGTTTTCTTCAAAAGGCAAGTATTGCTGGGGTTGACTAGATCACATTGTGGTTTCTTATAGATGAGAAGGAAAAGTCTTATTAGAAAAGAAAAGAGAGTTGTCATTTAGGATAGGCTGTATTTGCTATGAAATTTGTCTTTTTCTTTGTTAAATAGGGATTACCCAAATTGTATGAGTCCTTCACTTTGGAGGTAAGTAGGTTTTTGAAAACCAGTAGTTTTATGAACTGCTAGATTTGTATGTCCATAGGGTTCTATAGTATTTCAGAATATAACATTTCTATTTCTATCAAACAAAAATAAAATTTGTAAAACATAAATACTTCTTATTCATCTACTATTTAAATTTTAGATCTCTACCTGTCCTCCCCAACAGCTATGATGAATACAAATTAGAAAAAGTGAACACAAACATTGTATACAAATAGTGGAAACAATCTCCCCCAACCTCTGCTTCTAGCTAGCCTTATTTGCAAAAGACCTTAACAATGTTATAATATAAACGGGAATACAAAATGATACTAGATGGTACCACTCACACAAATGAAATGATATTTACTACTGTAAGTACATGATTTGGGAGGATTAAAAAAACAAGATAATTAAGTAAAGTGTTTAGGCCCTGGCTAGTGGTGCAGTAGATAGGCACCGGTCTGCAAACCCAAAGGTCCATGGTTCAATTCCCAGCCAGGACACATAGCCATGTTGCAAGCCAAGTCTCCAGCCAGGTCTATAACTGGAGGCAGGTGAAAGGCAACCATACATTGATGTTTGCCTCCTTCTCTGCCTCTCTCCCTTCCCCTCTCTCTGGAAATAATAAATAAAATAAATAAAACTCTTTAAAAACAGAAAAGAGTTTAGTAGTAAAACCAGCCTTAGATGTTGGGTGTCTATGCAATCTTCCTAATTTTTAGTTGAGTAACCCCCTTTTTAAACTTCTTAACATCTGTCTCATTTGGTTGTTATATGAAGATCCAATAAGAAAGTGGATGCTAAAGTACTTTAGATACTATAAAATTTTGTCCAAATGTGTTGTGGCATTGTTGTTAATGTTATTATGTTCCCTGGTATGAGCTTTTACCCTTTTTATGGTCAAAGGTTAAAAACCAAACAAAGGAAAAACCCTTTCTTTTGTCTACAGCAAAGTCTCTTCTTTTTTTCCCTGCCAGGGTTCATCTACCCACAGTGAAGCAGCTTCCCACAGCTTTTCCTTCAGATATGTGCCAGCCACCCACCCACATTAAACAGAAGATGACAACAGGTCACAATTCAGGTTTCTGCACACTTCAGGCCGTGTGGGCCAGCCCTGTCATTCCCATCCTTCAAAAGTCTCTATGGAAATAAAGGAAGTTTTACCTTACTCCATAACCATGTCACTTTTTTCTTTGAAGTTGTCTGCTCAGAGTTCTGGTGTATTGTGGGGTATAGAGAAAATATTTTTGTGTTTTTTCTGAGTTAGGCTTTCTGAATAAACTTCATCAAAATCTTGGGATCCAGGACTAAGACCAAGTCTTTGGAAATTAACTTATAACTATAGTTAGATAACTATAGATAGTGATAGAACTTCAGAGAGATTAACCTAACTCCAGAAGTATGGATATGTCGCTGGGTTTTAGAGATAAGAGACAATGTTATCTTTTCCCCAGAGAGATTTATTTCCTATTAGTCTCCAAAGAAACTTTCTCTGGAGAAGGGAAAGTAGAGAAAGGATAAATAGTCTCTGGATTTTATAAGCAGAGAAAAAAAATATTTTTCTTCATTCCTTGACTTTATATGTATAGGACATTTGTATAGCCCTAGGGCTAAGGACTGGGTGTGAAAGCCCACACAATTATTACTTGCTTTTTATGTGAATAATGACAGTCTGTCCATGATCCAGAACACTTGTGTGCATCCAGGATAAAATTAATAGCATTAACATTTAAGAACCAAAACATGATCTGTACAAATTTCTAGTATAAATGGTCTTCACAGCCCTGTAAGCCTTGGATGATTGCTGTCCCTATGTCTATCCTTGTCTCTCCCTCCCATCCTATTACTTGGAGCTACCTAAATTCTCATACCTAAAAGAATCTACCTAAATCACAATAAAATACTATGTCCCTCCCCCATTCTGACAATACTACCAAGGTTAGGAATATAAAGGGTCATTGGGGGTAAAAATGACCAATGGGACATAAAATTCAGAGGTCAGGGAAAAAAAAAAAAAAAAAAAAAAGCCCAATAGTGGCTGAAGCTCAGGTTTAAGTTAAGTAGTCATGACCACAGCTACACCCAGGCCTATGAGTGGACTTCAAAATGACTATAGCCAATGGTGTGATGGTGAAAGCTTAATAACTGACTTTTGGGGACTTGATTTGTAGATTTGCTCATTAACAAACTGTAGATACTTCTACTATGGCTGATTTCAAGAAACTTCCTGGCAAAATTCCTAAAAATTTAACACTTGGCTCTCATGAGCCAATATGAACAGTCTCCAGAACGCTACTAATCATAGCTCTTAGTAACCCTGACATACTGGGATTAAAATGAGCATGAAAATTTAACTGAGAAAAGATATGAAAGGATATGGTCATCGTGCTAGAGAAATCCTACTTCAAAAAAAGGTAGGAAAATGAGTTGATAAGAACAAAACCTTTGGAACCAGACAGACTTATTTGCTATATGCTCATCATATATAATTTGTATGACATTGAGCATAGTTTTTAACTTTTTAAAAATTTTTATTGTTGTTGTATTACATCCATCCCCTTTTTGCTCCCCTCTGTCCCCCTCCCCACCCACCCATTCCCCTCAAAGTCAATCCCACCTGTTGTCCATGTCCATGGTTCCTTTATACTAGGTTCTTATCTAAACTGCTTCCCTTCCTTGCCTCTGCCTCCCCCCTCCCCCAACCCCCTTCCCCCTGACCACTGAAGGCCTATTTACTGAATTCATATATTTGGTTCTGTTTTGCTTGTTGTTTAACTTTTTTATTTAGATAAGTTTTCATAAAAAATAAAATTCACCATTTCAACCATTTTCCTATGTACACTTTAGTGGCTTTTAGTACATTTACATTGTTGCATAACTATCACCATTATCTAATTCCAGAACATTTTTTTAGAAATAGAAATAACTAATATTTACTTTTATTTAATTTTTTATTTTCATTGTTGACACAATTATAGGTATCCCCCACTTTCCCCCTTTTGCCTCCATCCACATAGCTGCTACACTTCCCACCCCTCACTCTCCACCACCACCCCTGCCTTCACCACATTGTGGTCTGCCTCCACAGCCTATGCATATATGCACATGTGTTCCTTAGTTCATCTCTTCTAACCCAGAAACAAATCCCATACTCCCTAACCAGTGGCTTTATTTCACCTTCCCCTAATCACCTAGCAAGTGCTAATTAACTTTCTGTCAGTATGGATTTGCCTATTCTAAACTTTTGACAAAAATGGAATACAATAAGTCAGCATCATATTTTCAAGGTTCATCCATGCTGTATTATGTATCAGAACTTTATTCCTTTTTTTATGGCTAGAAATATTTCATTGTTTACATTTAACATTTGTTTTATTTATTCATCAGTTGATACACATTGACATGAGTAGTTTTCACTTTTTTTTTTTGGCTATTATAAATAATGTTACTATAAACATTCCTTTTTTTTTTTTTTTTTTTAACACTTGTTTTCAATTCTCTTTAGTATATACATAGGAGTAGAATTATTGGGTCATTTGTTAAACCTAAATTAAACTTTTTGAAAAATTGTCAAACTGTTGTCCATAGATGCTGCACCATTTTGTATTCAAGATTCCAATTTCCCCACATCCTCATCAACAAATGTAATTTCCTTTATTTAAAAAATCAGTTATAGACATCCTAGTGGGTGAGAAATAGAAAAATAAAAAGGGATTAAAAACTTGTTTTACTGTCATTTCCACATAAGTTCAAACTAAGCTTAAAATTCCAGAGAGAAAACAGCATGTCTGAAGGTTCAGAATGAAAGGTGAACATAGTTTATTTGAAAAACCAAAAGAAGTAGAGTGGTTTTAGCACAAAGAACAAAGAGTGAGAAGAATGAAGGGAGTAGGATCACATGGAACCCAAGCAGTAAGTGGTTAGCACCAATCATACCATAAAAGGCTTTGAAAATATGTAAAGATATTTGGGTTTTATTCCAAGCAAAACAGGTAATAACTGTTCAATGATTTTAAGTAGAATATTGACATGTTCAAGTTGGAATTTAGTTATAGCATTCTAGTTTTTGATGCAAAAATAGATGGGAGAAAAAACAATAAAGGTAGAATATCCCTAAATGAGACTGGTGAAAAAAAAATCCAAGACAGAAACAAAGTGGTGATCATGTTTTAATGTGAAACATGAGTTTAAAGATATTCAGAAGACATAATCAATAGTAAATTAAGTTTGACATAATTAAAAATAAATAAACAATAAAAACAGGTTTTGACACGAGAAACTAGTTGGCTTTTGTACCATTTGATAAGATGGAAAATTCAAGAGAATGTGTTGATCATGAAGTAAGGAAGAGAAAAAGATGGTAATTTTTAAATTTCACATTAATTTCAAAGTTTCAGTGGGATAGTCAAGAGAAGTTATTGAATAGAGAGTTAACTATGTAAGATGGAAAAAGAATTGGGATACATTGCAAGTTCATGGTGCTAATTACCCTTTCCATTTTATTGGGTCAGATATAAAGATAAGGTCCAGAAAACTTCAAAGGATAATAGACAAGATGTTTTTTTTTTTCCAATTATTGATCTATCATCTATTTATCTATCTATCTACCTATCTATTTGTTTGTTTGTTTATTTGTTTGTTTTTAGAAAGAGAGGAAGGGAAGGAGAAAGAGAAGGGTAAATGTCAGTCAGGTTGCCTATGGCACAGCCCCAGCCAGGGACCTGGCCCACAACCCAGGCATGTGCCCTGACCAGGAATTGAATCAGTTGACCTTTTAGTTTGTAGGATAATGCTCAACCCACTGAACTGCACCAGTCAGGGCAACAGACCAGAACTTTTAAGGTGGTGGTATCAAGTTAGTATGCTAACTTGATATATCAACTGTAGCAGATAAAAATTAGTAAAATAAACTTCTGTTTTTCTAATATTATATTTATTATTTTGACTCTGGCTGTGCGAGTTAGTTCTTGCAGATCTCTGAGATCGTTATAAAAAATGATTTTCATTTCAACAAATCATAGGATGACATATTAGATATAATAGATTTTTAAAAATGTTTTATTTATTCATTTTTAGAGATAGGGGAAGGGAGGAAGAAAAAGGAGAGAAACATCAATGTGTGTTGCCTCTCATGCACCCCCAACTGGTGACATGGCCTGAAACCAGGCATGCACCCTGACTGGGAATCAAGCCAGTGACCCTCTGGTTCAAAGGCTGGCACTCAAGCCACTGAACCACAGCAGCCATGGCAAGATAGAATAGATTTTAGAAGAAGTGAAAGTATGACAAGAAAGCACTGAGGTAAATAAATAGAGATTTGAAAACCTACACTAGATAGGTGATGAATAAAAGAAGCCTGGAAGGAAAATGCCATAGGAAGGACAATGGGAAGAAAGAAGAAAGAGTAGGCTCAAATGTGTGTAGCGGGGAAGCTAGTATTCGAATAGAGCTACTATTGGAATAGCAAAAGCAAATCCAATGAAAACTTTTAGGCTAAGAGCCTCTGACTTGGAGCTGACCACCTGCCTTAGATGCTCAGAGTCTCCAATCAAAGAGCTCTTCTATCTGGCTCTATGCTGAAGCACATCCTTATATGCCTTAGCATCTCAGGTTGAACAGAGGCATATTGACCCAAGTGGTGGAGGAGGAATTTGCAGTTGAGGAAGGTAAAAAAAAAAAAGAAAGAAAGAAAAGAAAGAAACAAAACAACAGAGGGAAGGGAATCTCTGCTCCCAAAGGAGAGGAGGGAATAAATACTATATGAAGCAAGACCTGAGATTCAATGTTACATATTAAGGAAGTTCAACTGTGTATGAGGTATTGAAGTAAGAAACTGTGAGTCTGAGAAGGTGGCATCAAAGAGGTAAGTCCAGGTCAGATATTTTCTGGATGGAAAGGAGGTTATAAATGTGGAGGAATGGATAGGAAATGAGTACCAGGGAAGTAGATGGCTCTATAGCAATCTTCAAAGAGGATGGGAATGCTGAAGAAAAAAAAATTGTCTAAGATGGCTGGTGTAAACTGCTTTCCTGGAGAGTGGGATGGGCAAGGGCAGTTTGGAGGGTCACTTCCAGGTGAGGATGGAGAGATTGATGAGTAGGGATCCTTGGTGCCCAAGAAGGATGCAAAAATTATAAATAACATGGAGGTTCTATCCTCACACACTGAGGAACAAAGAAAAAAAGTTATTCTACTACATTTGGGAGACAAGTTATAAAGGGCATTCTGCGTGGTGCAATCAGGTGAAGGATTCGAAAACAGATGGGGAAAATTAATTCACTGGAATAGAAGGAATCATTTCTTAGTACTTTTTTCAAAGAGACAGAAGCATGAACCAGTGAGCAAGGAAGCTGGGCATATAAGGAGTGAAAGGTCTGAAAAAGGGGGCTGCCAGAGAGACAGAAACCTCTTGAGGTAGCTAACTAGTTTGAGACTATAGTAGTGTCAATGGGTGCCACATTGGAGTAAAAATAGAAGTCGCAGGGATAAAGGATAGGGAGATATTGTGAACAAAGTCTGCCTTGGAAGGTGATTATTTTGGAGAACTGAAATTGGAGAAGAAGAGTGTACACAGGTAGTGAAGGGACCAACGAAGGTGGGAATGTGTAGAGAAGGGTAAGCATGATGAGTGGTGTGGGAAGAGTCAGCCTGGCGAATGACACAGGCTACAGATGAGAAGAGAATGTGAGGGTAAATGATCTATGAATACAAACCTGTGATTTTTACCATATGAGTGTAAGTCCTTGGCAGTGGGCACTTACATGGCTGTGTGGGTAGAAACTTAACTATTCTATCATTTTTTATAAAACATTCTCTACACATCAGCTCTATCCCAGACACAAATGAGTAAGACACAGTGCTGACCCTTAGGAAGCTCATAATATACTGGGGCTAAAACTAGTTCAGTGTGATAAATTCTAGAGAGAGAAATAGATAACTGCAACGGAGGCAAAAACCCAGCTTTGGGAGCTGAGGAAAATCTTACTGAGTGAGAAATATAAACTAGCTAAAGGAAAGGATGGAAATAAAGGAAGTAGATTGTATAAAAGACCACAGAGAAAGAAAAACAAATTCAGAGACACACATCTTGTGCAGTATTGGTAGAGAAAGCAGGGAATATGTGCCTGTGAATCTATTAGGCAATGGGAAATTATTCTCTAATGTCAAATAAGTAGCATGCTCAAAATTAGCTTTTGAAAATATAATTTATAGGGGGTGAGGCAAGAGTAGGTTCACAGTTGTGAGTACATGAAACAGAGTCTATTATTGTATTATTATTTATCAATTATTATATTATTTTCCACATGAACAACTGTCAACCTACTTTTTTCCCACCCTGTATATGGAAACTGGTCTAGAGACTAGAAGGACTGCAGGTCAGGAAATCAGTTTGAGAGGTCTTTGGATAAGTAGATCTGAATCTGAAAAGCAATATATTGTAGATGGCAAATACAGATTTGGGAGGTATTAGTACATGCTGGCTAAATAAAGCCAAGGCAGATTACAAAATTGGCTGGGGAGAGCAAAGATTAGGGAAATCCTAGAGATAGACCAAAGGGAACCACCATAGTAAGCCATTCATCAGGGATAGAGGGGCCCATAATGAGGACTGGAAAGGAAGGGAAGGGACAAGGGAAGGTTTAGAGTGGAGTAAAAAAATTAAAGCCAAAACAAATGTTTCATGAAAAGTGTGATTCTGAAGGAAAGAAGAGAAACAAACAGGAAGTAGTGAGACAGGCTATCAGAATAAGATATTTTTATTATAGTTGTTCATTTATTGTTTGTTTTAAAGGTTAAAATATTTGAATGTTCAGAAATAATAAAGATAAGAATTTAGGAAATTAGGAAAAATTGAACATAAAGAAGTGGGGGAAGATAATTGATAGAACAAAGTTTCTGAAGAGGTAGAAAAGAGAAAGGACTCAGAGAATAGGTGGGGAAATTATTATTATTATTTTTATTTTTTACATGGTTATATAATTTTATTATAATAGTTCAAATGGAGAGTACTTTGCAGATAGGTGACTGAAGTTTAAACATGTAAGGATAAATACACAATTTTTAATTAATAAATTCCTCTTTTTTGGGGTCCTCCATTATACACTGTGAAAGGCTTCCACCATAAAGGTAAGTAACAAATCAACACTTCATATTTATCCTTCTTGTGTTTACCTTCTATTCTCTTAGAAAATTTTAATTATACAATACAGTGTTTCAACTATAGTCACCATATTATACATTACATCCTCAGAATTTATTCATTTTGAACTAAAAGTTTGTCCATTTTATCAACTTCTCCCTATTTCCCCTACCCTCTAGCTCCAGAGGGAAATTATTTTTGAAGATATATATACATACAAACTTATACACACATGCATGCACATATAAATATATGCCGTCATGTATGTGGGTATATGTGTTTTTTATTTATGTGTACATTGTGTTTACACGTGTATGTGTGTGTGTGTGTGTGTGTGTGTGTGTGTGTACCTAACTTGTTTTAAAAATAAAGAAGGAACCTGACTGGTGGTGCAGTTGCTAAGGTACTGGTCTGCAAACCCAAAGATCACTGATTCGATTCCTCAGCCAGGGCACATAACCAGATTGCAAGCCGGGTCTCCAGCCAGGTCCGTAGCTGGAAGCAGGTGAAAGGCAACCATACATTGATGTCTTTCTCTCCTTCTCTGCCTCTCTCTAAAGATAATAAATAAAATATTTAAAAAAAAAAGAGAAAAGAATGAAAATTTATAAATAAATAAATACATACATACATAAATACATAAGGAAATATTACCTTTTGTGACAGCATGGATAAACCTGAAGAGGATTATGCTAAGTGAAACAGCCAGTCAGAGAAAGACAAGTACCATATAATTTTATTCATATGCAGAATCTAATAAAAAAATGAACCAACAAGCAAAATAGAGACAGATTAATAGATAGAAAGTAGGCTGACAGCTGGAGGATACAAGCTGGGCAGTGAGAGAAATTGAACAGAAAAGGAAAGGAAAACTCATAAACACAGACAACAATGTAGTCATTGCTAGGGAGAATGGGTAGCAGGAGTAGAAGGAGGGTATAAAGGTGATGGAAGGAGAATTGTTTTGGGGGGGTGAACACACAATACAGTGTACAGATGTTGTATTATAGAATTGTGTACCTGAAATCTGTATTACTTTGTGAACCAGTTTCATTCCAATAAATTCAATAAAAAAGAAAAATTTTAAATAATTTAAGATAAGGTCACAAAAATGGTAACTATCAGAAATGATGGATGTGTTGACTTAATTGTGATAATCATTTCGCAATGTATTCATATATTAACTTATATTGTACACTTTGTATAGATGCAATTTTTATTTATCAATTGTGCCTCAATAAAGCTAGAAATTTTAAATTAAATTAAAAAACCACAAATTTATTTTGAGAAAATGTATGGTTTAACAATCAATTGGGTCTTCCAACTTGTGTACATGGTATATATCTCCATTTATTTACATTTAAAAAAAAATCTCTTCTGACAATACTTTGTAATTCTCAGTGTATTTGAGAATTACAATTCTAAAATTTGAGTTAATTTTATTTTTAAGTATGTTATGTTTTTAACATACATTTTGTGTGCTTATATGCTTGTACTGCAATCAGAACTTTTAAGCTGTGATTATGTAGCTGTTTGCAGCTAGTAAAGAAAAATACAATTAATTTATATTATCTTTGTACTCCATAAATAAATAAATAACTTTAGAGAGCTTTCTTGTTTCTAGGTAAAGTAAAATATAACTATAACAAAGGATACATTGAAAAGCAAAAGGGATATTAACATCACTTTCTCTGAGAATAGAGGAAATAAAACAAGGATGGGTTCAAAGGCAAGATAGATTTATAAGAGTAGAATAATAATACGAGCAGTTGTCTCCTGATAGTCTGAGAGTCTCAGTTATCTAGGAGAAAAATGCTACTGAAAGGGAGGAAGAAGAATTTGGGCAATGGTAAAGTTATGTATTCATTGTGAGAATAATTTAATAAGACTGAGGAAAAGCCAACTGGCCTAAATGTAGTCAAGGCTATTTGTATGGTTATGTCATTTCCTTCACATCCTAAGTCAGCTGAGGAAAACACTGGTTAGATTGAGTTGAAGCTTGAATGTTTTCATTGAGAATGATGCCGAAACCAATTGGGGCTGAGACATTTTTGGTCCTGGCGGAAGAGATGATCATGTAGCTCAGATTGAGAAAAAAGTAAACTTTTTACATTGGTGGCCCACAAACTTAAGCAAGAATCAGAATCACCTCATGGCCTTGTTAAAACATAGATTGCTGCCTCCAACCCATAGCTCCTGATTCATTAGGAGAGTGGTGATATCCAAGAATTTGTAAGTTCCTGATGATGCTGGTCTGGGTTCCAAAACTTCCTTCTGTTCTGGGTGACAGCCCCACTTCAGGGTCACAGAAGGATTTGGAAAGCACCACATAATTTAATAAGGTTTCCACATACAAAATTTAATTTAACACACCAACAAGACCAAAGTTATGCTCATTTCAATGATCAGAAAATGGTTACTCAGAAGGTAGTGCCTTGTTCAAAATCACACAGTCTGACAGAGCAGCTCTCTGATCCAGATTTTTTCACACCTCATGCAGTGTTACTTCTAAATGACATAGCTGCCTTCGCTCGCTGCCTCTGCACTTGTCAGACCACCTGTTTGTTACAGGGGGGAAAGGAGATGCAGGGTCCGCATTGCCCATTGGCCCCAATCCTCCTTTTCATAGTCTGATAAGCAAAGGAAATTATTTGATTCAGGACTGCAGCCCTTTTGTGCATAGCCTGGGGCTTTCGCAGTTTATTACAATTTGCATACCTATAGAGGTTGTACAGATTGGTTTTGATTTTTCTAGCTCTTCTTTCTCTTTTCAGGATCTTGTGGCACTACACTGAATCTGGCAATGTTTTCACGCCTTGTGTTGCCAGAAAGTCTTCCAGCTATATGGAGACTCTCCAAATAAGGACACGGAGCTTGTCTGTGGGCAGGGCCTGTAGTTATACACTTTGTGCAGAGCTTGTGTTTGACTATCTATACAGAATATGCCTGTGTGCAGAGTCCATATGGTTGGAGGACCTGTTAGGATGTGCAGACCTTGTGTTTGATTGCAAGCTTTAATGTTTACTCTGCAGATGGTTACAAAGTCTGAAGCTATTTCTCCCCTATGGCACAGGTAAGGATCTGCAGAAAATCATGGCTCTCTTATCTGCTAGCAGCCCAGCTGCTCCAAACAGCTCTGACACTCGCATGGAAGGCTGCCTCCTCATTGGCATCCCTGGGCTGGAGCATCTACACATCTGGTTCTCCATCCCCTTCTGTACCATGTACATAGCCACTCTGGCAGGCAATGGTATTTTAATTTGTGTCCTTTTCTCCCAGCCAAGCCTTCATGAACCCATGTACATGTTCCTGTCTATGTTGGCCAGTACTGATGTCTTGCTCTCCACAACCACAATGCCTAAAACATTGGCCAACTTCTGGCTAGGTTCTAGCCACATTTCCTTTGATGGCTGCCTCACCCAGATGTTCTTCAATCACTTCCTCTTTGTGACTGACTCTGCAGTCCTGCTGGCCATGGCCTTTGACCGCTATGTGGCCATCTGCTATCCTCTGCAATATGCCACCATCCTCACAAGCACGGTCATTGGGAAGATTGCTGCTGCCACCCTGACCCGCAGCTTCATCATCATGATTCCGTCTATCTTTCTCCTTGAGCGCCTGCACTATTGCCGGATTAATGTCATCGCACACACATTTTGTGAGCACATGGGCATTGCTCATCTATCCTGCTCTGATATCTCCATCAATGTCTGGTATGGGTTGGCAGCTGCTCTACTCTCCACTGGCCTGGACATCATCCTTATTACTGCTTCCTACATTCACATACTCCGAGCTGTCTTCCACCTCTCTTCTCCAGAGGCCCGGTCCAAGGCCCTGAGCACTTGCGGCTCCCATGTCTGTGTCATCCTACTCTTCTATATCCCTGCTCTTTTTTCTGTCTTTGCCTATAGGTTTGGCAGGAGACGCATCCCACGCTATGTCCACATCATTCTGGCTAATCTCTATGTGATCATCCCACCTATGCTCAATCCCATTATTTATGGAGTGAGGACCAAGCCGATTTTGGAAGGGGCTAAACAGATGTTTTCAAATCTTGTCAAGGAACTTAACTAAAGGCTTTCGCCTTGAGTACAACTTAATCCCTTATTATACCTATGAACTGTTTTATACTCTCCCGACTTTCATCTCTTTATCTTCCAGTTATCTTGTGTCATTCTCACCCATGTCCCAATTTTTTTAAGTAAATGTTATATTCTAGGCCCTGGCTGGTAGCACAGTGGATAAGGCACCAGCCTGTAAATCCAAAGGTCACTGGTTCAATTCTCAGCCAGGGCACATAACCAGGTTGCAAGCCAGATCTGTAGCTGGAAGCAGGTGAAAGGCAACCATACATTGATGTCTCTCTCCCTCCCTGCCTCCCTCCCTTTCCCTCTCTCTAAAAATAATAAATAAAATCTTTAAAAACATTTTTAATAAATATTATATGCAAACTGGTGGTCACCAGATTGAAGAGGGTTTGAGAGAGGATGGGTAAAAAAAAGGCGAAAGAGATTAAGAACTACAAATTGCCAGTTATTAAAATCATCACAGGAATGTAAAATACAGCATAGGGAATATAGTCAATAATGTAATGATTAGGTATGGTGTCAGATTAGTTTAGCCTAATGTTTTCTGAAATTGACAAGAGCAACTCAACCTGAATTTTAGTCCAAAATCAACTCATCCTTGAAAACCTAGTTCACATCTAAACTCAGTCCACTCCAGTACTTTGTCAACAATGAAAGATGCATTCTATTGGATACTGAAAAATCTATTGGAGATTTTTTTTCATATTTGTTTCTATAATCCTCACTTAGGTGACATTCCTTAAAGAAATGGGTAATTTTCAAATGCTTTGTACCTATTGTGCCTAAAAAACATAAGAACCTGCTCATAGCACATATGCATATCCAATATTTTCAAATTATATTACAAGAGGCTGTTTCCCTGCTTATATAAGGAGTCTTAAAATGTAGGAAATAAATAATCACTAGTTTTGTGGAAAAGAGGACAAAAACATAATTAGAATATGCTTAATTATTAACGAGAAATACAATTAAGACTACATTTGTCTAACTGGCAACAACTAAACGAATTTTCTATTGGCAACATTGTGAAAAAACAGGCTCTCCATACATTACTCATGAATATACAATATAATATAATGTTGTGGGATTTATCATTTAATCTAGAAATCACACTTCTAGGAAATGACCTTTCAGATATATCGTTATAAGCATGAAACAACATCTACATAGGATTAGTTATTATGGCAAAGCTTTTGCAACTAAAATATTTAAAACAACTTTGTTTAATCCACAGCTTTATGCTTACTAGGAGTGGAATTGTTCCCAAGTTACACAAAAGCTTCAGAGTCAAATAGCCTTGGTTGAGAGTTGCAGTCACCATATTCAGTACATATTAGTTATTTGTTGGGGAAATATACTTAACCTTCTTAAGGCTTAATTTCCTTCTCTGTAAAACAAAAGGCAATACCACCCACTTTAGAGTTGTTTTAATTACTAAGATTAGCTAAATATAACAAAATAATTGGCATGTTAATGAATATTTTGTTGCTTTCATTTTTTATTATTACAAAATAGCTGAAATATTTTGGGTGTATTTGTGTGCACCTCTAGGAGAACTGTATTTCTATAGGTTAAATGCGTAAAAGTGAAACATTTAGATCATAGATTATGCATATTAACTCTTGATAATATATTAAATGTTTCTTTTTATTTCAAGATAAGAACTTTCCTCCAAATCTTTTTATTTTATTATATTTTAATTATAGAATTAATACATGCTATTAGTAAAGAATTAACCCCGGCTGGTGTGGCTCAGTGGAGTGGCACAGGCCTGTGAACCCAAAGGTAGCTGGTTCAATTCCCCAGCCAGGGCACATAACCAGGTTGCAAGCCAGGTCTCCAGCCAGGTCTGTAGCTGGAGGCAGGTGAAAACCAACCATACATTGATGCTTCTCTCCCTTTCTTCCTACCTCCTTGCCCTTCTCTCTTAAAATAATGAATAAAATCTTTAAAAAAATTAAATTTAAGAAAATGGACAGCAAAATTTCTCTGATGTTATTTCCACAAAAGTTAATGTGTTCTTGTTCAGAATCAAAGGGAGAATGTGCCCCATTTTTTTGTGTGTGTAAAAAAAACCCATCTTCATTAAGAAAAAATGCAAGGAGGCCTTGCCTTATAGATTGAGGACTGAGAATCTGAGAGAGGGATTGAATAAGGAAGGTGTGATCCAGAGGGTATAACACAGTTTATCTAGGGGTTTGAGGTATTTTTTCTCATTGAGTCTCTACCTCTCTTCCAAATCTCTATCGTAGCCCATGCCTAATTATCTGTATTATCTTTATTTACCTATTCTCAGTTACCCTGAGACTGCCCAAATGAATCATGGTTTTATCATTTCAACTTAACAGATTTTAAAAGAATTAAAATTGACAAAAAGTGAGAAAAAACAGAAACAGTCCCTTCCCACTTGTATTTTTCCAGCCTCACAGCCCTGTTTCCTTATTATACTTTAGCCCTAGATTAAACATCAAAAGACTTTAGATGAAATTTTTTTCTGAGCTTCCAAGTGTCATAGCCTATTTTTTCTTTCTTTTCTTCCTTCCTTCCTTCCTTTTTTCTTTCTTTCTTTCTTTCTTTCATTTATTTTACTAATGAGAAGGTTTTTCTGAAAATCTTATTTGCCTATGTCCATATCAATTATTATATGTATGGTATGTATGTACATACAGTGATTCCATAAAAATATGGGGCCCCAGAACAGATTGGGCACTTACAGTTTGAGTTAAGAAGAGGTAGGGAAGAGGTTGTGGTTTGGGACTTGAAAGGAAAGGAAGGCAATTCATATGGAATAAAGATGGAAAAGCAAATGTTTAGTAAATACACGATTCTGGGCCATCTTTAACAATGAGAGAGAGGACTTTGATCAAAGGAGTCTTGCTAGATTCTTCTCTATCACACCATCCTGAATCGGATGCTCTATCACTCTTCTAAACAGTTAGGGAGAAGGTCATAGGTTTTCCCTGAGTCTTCTGTGTCTTAAAAATAACCAGTTTAAAATAACCGATATGCTCAAGAGGCATATTTTGGTGTGGCAAACACCGCTCCTCCTCACTCCCTCTTATCAGTTATCGTTCTTTCATTCTTCATCTCTTAACTCATGTACCTATTCTTCTTAATGTCCTTCATTAAGATGTGAGAGTAAAAATTGTGGATGTACACCTAGACTTACTTACTCCTAAGTCTCACCTATGCATTATTCCCAAATTGCATGGGAGAAAAAACTTTTTTTTTAAAACAAATTCAGTCTCTTCTATTTATACTCAATAGCATCTAGTTAAGCACTATTTTCTCCATGCTACCATAATAGCTAGACATTTACTCTCCCTGGATTTAGGCATTTCTATGAACACCAGGCTTCTTGAACCTGCTCTCTGCTGCCAGATGATCTTTTCTTACATAACATTTAGTCATTCAGAACATGTCATTACCCACCTACCCCTACACACACACACATACACACACACACACACACACTTAATGATTAAAACTCTTTAGTGGCTTGCCACTAATGTCAAGGTGATTAAATAAGAAAAGAATATGGTCCTGGAACAATAGGACATCTATATGCACAAGAATAAAATTGGACCTCTATTCACACAATAAAAATTAACACAAAATAGATCATAGAGCTAAATTATAAAACTTTTAGAAAAAATATAGGAGCAAATCTTCATGAGCTTGGTTAGGCAAAAAATATTCATAAATGTGATACCAAAAATACAAGTAACCAAAAATTGATTTCATCAAAATTAAAAACTTGTTCTTCAAAGGATGCAATCAAGAAAATGCAAAAATAGCTCCTAGAATAGAGGTAAATGTTTACAAACCATAGAACTCACAAAGACCTGAATCTAGGATATGTAAAGAACTCTCAATAATAAAAATAACCTAGTTAAAATTGGCAAAAGATCTGAATAGACATTTCTCCATAGAAGATATGCAAATATTAGTAAAGCTTATAAAAGGTGCTTCATATCTTTAGTTCTTAGGCAAATATTAATTAAGATGCCAATGAGATACCACTTCACATTTATTAATATGATTATAATAGAAAAGACATACATAAACAAGTATTAGCATGGTTGTGGAGAAAATTAGAAATCTCTAATTTTGTTGGTGAGAATGTAAAATGATGCAGTCACTTCAGAAAACAGTCTGGAAGATTCTGAAAGGGGTAAATATAGCAATTTTATTATTAGGTATATACCCAAGAGAAATAAGAAGGCTATGTTTAAAAAAAAAAAAGTATACAAGAAAATTCATAGCACATTATTTATATAACCCAAAAAGTACAAAAATATCAAATGTCTAAAAACTGATGAATAACAGATATGCAAACATGGAAAATAAATTGTAATATTATTCAACCATGAAAAGAATAAAGTACTCATACATGATACAAAATAAATGAACCTTGAAGATACCATGCTAAGTGAAAGAAGTCAAATTGCCCAACCTTCTGGTCCGACTTATCTGGACACTCACCTCTCCGTAGGTCCCCCTCTCCCAACCCACTTATCCAGACCAAGTCAGGGTTGTGTCTCATTGCCCTTGGAACATGAAGTTTGACTTACCTTTCTGTTCAGAGTTGCTGTGCCATTGAAACCTTAGAGTCGCAGTTCCTAGTCTTTACGAACTTCGTATGTGTTCATAAGGATCTAAAAACAAACATTTACTGTCTGTTATATACGTAGGTAAAATGAAATATTGAAACGTAACTTTAAAATGTAACCTGTGATTTTAAATCGATACGTTTTCATTCATCTTGCAAACCCTGCCATTATGATGCCAAGTGGTTGGTTATCCTGATTCACTCCTATAACTTTAGATATGTTTATTCATCTCGATATTTTAGTTAATATAGTAATACGGAGTACAGGCGTCTTATCCGTGTTACTGAACACTGACACGATGTCCAAAAGGCAACGTAAAGTGAAGACACTGGAGAAGCGTCATCTCTGGCCTTCAGATGTTCTCGAAGGCCTCAGAACCTGCAGTTCAGTAGGCGAACACCTTAGGGCCGTTGGGAAAAAGGTGACCACACCCCTGAGTGCAGGACTTAAGGCTGTGCAGGGCAACTCGACCCTATCAGCAGCATCTCCTCCTCCCCTCGCTCCGCCTCTTTCCCCTGAGTCTCTCTGCTTTGGTGGAGGTGGTAGCAGCAGCGAATCTTCGGCCTTGATCCAGGCTACAGATTCCAGGTCAGTAATGAAACCTGTTTTCTCGCCAACCACCACCGTCCCCACTAGTCCTGAGCCTGACCCAACCCAGGTTGGTTGAAGGGGTTGCGGGTGGAGCAAGAGTGAGGAAGACGTCTACAGGTTTGAGTTGGCTCTAGTTTGGGAAGGGAACCCACCAGAGGGGCCTTGGGAGCTAGAAGTAGACTGGTGGAGAGCAGGGATCGTTAAATCCTGATGCTGGAAGCTGGAGAATGTGGGGAGGCGGCTCTGGAAGTTCTGGTGGGGAATGACAGCAAACTGGGCCTGGCGGGGAGTGAGAGGTCAACAGCCCCTCCCCCCACCCCCTGCCTTGTGCTCCAGGAAGTGCGCACCGATCCTCCTCCACCCGGAGCCGGCCCTGCCCCCGGAAGGAGTTGGGAACCTAGCCTGGTGCCGGACCTGCCCGCGGGCGGCGGCGACACCCGTAGTCTCGGAGAGGGGCAGGGCCACGCGCTGGGTGTGGTGGAAAACAGCTTCCGAAGAGTGTGCGCCCTCTCTTCCTCGGAGTCTGTGTGGCACGCCTGGGTGTGCTCTGAAGAGCCTGATCCCCTGGCGCTGCTCCCTTCTGGGGCGCCCTGGCCTCTCATTCCCTCCGTGTGCCCGTCGCAGGGCGCTGTCTGCCTGCGGCTCTGTGACTCCGCCGCTTAATGTCGCTGTGGCACAGGAGACAGCTGGGAAAGGGATGAGGTCCCTTCCCTTAGGGAGCTCATGATAGAGGTAATTCTATCTTCCTTTTTTTTTTATCCTAGCGGCAAATGAGCTTAGGGAGGACATTTACCCGATCATTCTATCCAAAGACAGAAATGTGTGGTTAAGGCTGTGGGTGATGGGCGCTGCCTGCAACTTTCTGGCTCGGACCCTTGGACGCGTGCGGCTGTGGACCCGGCCTGTTACTGGGCTTCATTTCTTCCATCTGTAAAATGGACAGAGCAATATTTATAGCCTAGAGTTTTTGGCGAGGATTAAGTGAGGCAGGGGCTTAAATACAAAGGAGATCACCTATAATGACACATCTGCTATTACTGTTACTCAAATAAGTAAATTGTTATGGACAAACTCAATGACTACCTTTTTTAAATGCACAAGTTTTGAAATAGCTTACAGAATAAAATATGGTAAAATGCACTATGATAAAAATATGACTACTAGCATCTAAACAAGTTAAAAGACAACAGTTACAAATTACAAGTGGAATTTCACAGGCACAGGAAAAAAACAATTTTATCATTTATCTTTTTTAAAATCTCAGTTAATGGATTACCTAATACGGAGGGAAAAGAATATCTGTACAGGACAATATTGTAAGAATTTGCCAAAGTTAATTAATTTTTTTTTAAATGAATGGGATAGCGAGTCTTTTAAAGTGAAGTTTAAAATATTTGAAGCTGATTATGTGCCAATTCAATATTTGTGGAGTACCACTTATTAAGTGATCAATTTCAGATAGTAGATTAAAGGGACTATAATGCTACATGAAGATAAAAATATTGTTATTCCCTAAGCACAAGAAGCCCAATTTTGCAAACACCATTGCCACCTGTTTAGATGTTTACCTTACTTTCACTAGAGCTCCTGGCTGGGGGGCAGCTCTGTCCATTTAATTTCCAGTTTTCATTCTGAGCCCCAGCACCCCTTCCATTCCAGTCCAAACTTTAATAGTAATAGCTACTGCCCAGTCACTTACTTTTATTATGGAAGCCATTTTGATACTGAATTTTAACCTAATAGATGGTTCAGATCTCAATATTAGTCCATTCTCTGCCTTGCCCCATCCCTACCCATGCCCCCACCCTTTTCTGGTTATTTTACATCTTAAATTGATCCATTTGGGAAAGAGACTGCCTTAGCTGGGGCCCTGCTTCTGAAGCTTTAGTGTGCATATGAATCACTGAAGATGTTCAAGTGCAGAGACTGCGATTGGTCCTGGTAAATACCTAGAGATGCTGCATAAAGAGCTCCCCACTAGATACCAGTGTTGCTAGTTAGCAGACACTGACCTTATTCAGGCCTGATTTAACTGTTCCTTCTCAGTCAGGATTTGGCCTTTTTCATGTGCTAATTTGATCCTCAGGGCTCTAGGACCTCAGGCGGTGGTTTCTCTCCTCACACAGCCAGACTGGCATCTCACTCAGTCCATCCACACTGCTGTTTTGACCTGGCCTCAGTCTAAAACTCAATTGGCCTTCCACATGTCTTGTGAGCTGCACTCATCTGCAGCTGGTGGGCAAGGGCCTGCTGGTATGTGGAACAGGGTTATTCAAATCATTGCTAACTATGCATTAGCTAACTGTCCCCCTTCTTCACCATTTCTTCTTTTCTCCACCCTCAAATTTATTATACGCTTTGACAAGAGACAACAACTCTTACATCATCTTGTCTTCAAGAATCCTGTCTTGACTATCCAAACTAACGCATTAGGTGGTAAAGGAATATAGAAATATAATGGAGCCATATATATCATTTTAAATATTCTAGGAGCCTCACTTTCTAGTAAGACAAAATAGGTAAAATTAATTTTAATATATTTAACTGAATGTACCAAAATATTATTAGGGTATATATTGATATAAAACCCTTAATGAGATATTTCAGATTATTTACTCTTATTTTCCCTTACTAAATCATTGAATCCACTATGTAGTCTATATGCACATCTCATTTCCAACTAGCCACATTTCAAGTGCTTCACAGCCACATGTACCTATCATATTTGACAGAACTGTTCTAATTTTTCCTTTGAACCTCAGAAAATTTTGTTTTCTTCACTGAATTTCTTCTGTCGTTTTTGTCAGCTCTAACGAGTTATCATTTACATATAATAAGTTATCAGTTTTAAGCTTTCAACTCCAGGAGTTTTGACATGTATACAGGTGTGTGACCACCAACATAATCATAATACATAAGGGGCATTTCCATCATCTTCCGAATTTCCTTGTGTCTCTTCACAGTTCATACCCTTCTCATACCTGGGCCCTGGAATCCATTAAGCTGCTTTCAAAACTTACAGTTTATTTTTCCACAATTTTATCTAAATGGAACTATACAGTAACTTATCTTTGCTGTCTAGTTTCTTTCACTTTGGATAATGTTTCTTATTTTCTTTTTTTTAATGATTTTATTCATTGTTTTCAGAGAGAAGGGCAGGGAGGGAGGAAGAAAGGAAGAAGAACACCAATATATGGTTGCCTTCCACCTACCTCCAGCTGTGGGCCTGGCTGGAGACCTGGCTTGCAACCTGGTTATGTGCCCTGGCTGAGGAATTGAACCAGCGACCTTTGGGTTCACAGGCCAATCCACTGAGCTACACCAGCCAGGGCTGGATAATGCTTTTAAAATACATCTTGTATATATCAGTAGTTCCATACTATTGTTTTGTAATATTCCATTGTTTGGATATACCACAATTTATTACCAGTTAGCAGTTTTATTGGTTATTTCCAGTTTTTGGTGGTGACTGCATTGTATTCATGAAACAGAAACTCACCCCTGAAAGATTAGTGTATACTAAGTACACTTTTGCCTGAAATAAATGTATGTGTATGTATTTATGTTGAGAAGATGTAGTGGATCTTCAGTTAAAATAGTCAATATAGTATCACCAAAAAATTTTTGAGACTGGTTTTATGTTCCCAGCAAAATTGAGGGGACAGTACTGAGATTTCCCTTTACCCTGGTACCCAAATACATGCATGTTACCATCCCCCACCAGAGTGGTGCATTTGTTACAATTGATGCATCTACATTGACACATCGTAATCATCCAAAGTCTATAGTTTACATGTGCTGTGCCTTCTATGGGTTTGGACAAATGCATAATGATATATATATATCATTATGCATTACAGTATCATTATACTATATCATTATAGTCTCATACAGAGTAGTTTAAATGCCTATATATCTTATTCATGATCTCACTCCAGCCCCTGGCAACCAACTGATCATTTTATTGTCTCCATAGTTTTTCCTTTTCCAGAATATTACATAGTTGGAATTTTGTAGTCTGTAGTATTTTTAGATTGACTTCTTTCACTTAGTAATATGAATTTAAGTTTCCTTCATGCCTTTTCATGGTTTTATAACTCTCTTTTTAGTGCTGAAAAATATATTTTATTTTTTGAATATACCACAGTTTACTTATTCATTCACCTATGAGGGATATCATGGTCGATTCCAAGTTTTGACAGTTATGAGTAAAGTGCTATAAATATCTATGTCCAGGTTTTTGTGTAGCCATAAATTTCATCTCCTTCAGGTAAACACCAATGAGTATGGTAGCTGGACCATATGGTAAGAGTATGTTTAGTTTTGCAAGAAACCACAAAACCATCTTCCAAAAGTAGCTGCATGATTTTGCATTTGTACCAGCAATGAATGAGCACCCCTGTAGCTACACATCCTCATCAGCGTTTGGAGATACATGCATTCCTGATTTTGGTCATTCTAACAGGTGTATAGCTGTGTCTCATTGCTGTTTTAATTTGCATTTTCCTGATGACATGCATTTTCCTGAAGCATCTTCTTATTTGCTTATTTGCCATCTGTGTATCATTGCTGAGGTGCCCATTAGGTCTTTGGCTCATTTTTTTTATTGGGTTGTTTGTTTTCTTATTATTGAGTTTAAAGAGTTTCATGTATATTTAAAATAACAGTCCTTTATCTGATGTCTCTTGTGCAAATATGTTCTTTTAGTTTGTAGCATATCTTATTCTTTTGACACTATCTTTTGCAGAGTAGAAGTTTTTAATATAATTGAGGTCCAACTTATCATTATTTCATGGATTTTGTCTTTGGTGTTATAATGTTATATCTGAACAGGCATCACCACTCCCAAGGTCATCTAGGTTTTCTCCTGTGTTAACTTTTAGGAGTTTTATAGTTTTGTCTTGTACATTTAGGTCAACAATCTATCCATTTTGAGTTCATTTTGGCAAAGAGTGTAAGGGTACGTTTAGATTCTTTTTTTTTTTCTCTCATGTGGGTGTCCAGTTGTTCCAGCCTTACTTGTTGAAGAAACTGCCCTTGCTCCATTGTATCTCACCTTTGATCCTTTGTCAGAGATTTGCTATATCAATTTTCTGAACTCTATTCTATTTTATTTATTCGTTTATTCTTCTATTCTTTTGCCAATACCACATTATCTTGATTAGTATAGCTTGAATGTGAGTATCATCAGTCCTCCAACATTTTTCTTTTTTAAAAAATAGTGTTTTGACTATTTTGGGTCTTTTGCCTCTCCATATAAATTTTAGAATCAGTTTAGCAATATCCATTAAATAACTTGTGAGATTTTCAATGAAATTACATTGAATTTGTAGATCAAGTTGGAAAGAACTGATGTATTGACATAAACATGAAATATCTCTCTGTTTATGTAGTTCTTTGATTTTGTTCAGCAGAGTTTTGTCCTTTTCTTTATATAGAGCCTGTACTTGTTTTGTATATTTATACCCAAGTATTTTATTTTGGGGGTGCAAAGTAAATAATGTGATGTGGTTTTTGTTTCTAATTAAACTTGTTCATTGCTGGTATATAGGAAAGTAATTGAGTGCAGCCTTACTGTTAATCACATATTAGTTCCAAGAGTTTTTTGTCAGTTGTTTCAGATGATGATGTCATTTGCGAACAGAAAGGTTTTTCATTCCAATCTCTATACCTTTATTTCCTTTTTATATTCCATTACATTAGCTAGCACTTTTAGTATAATTTTGTAAAGGAGTGGTGAGAGGGAACATACTTGCTTTATACCTCATCTTAGTGGGAAAACTTGAAGTTCTCATCATTAAGTACTGTACTTAATGATGAGTAAATATGTTTTGTAGAATGTGCTTTATCAAGTTGAATAACTCTATTCCTTTTTAACTGAGCTTTATTATAAATGGGCATTGGAATTACCAAATAATTTTTATGCAACTGATATGATCTATGTGATTTTTTTAACATTAATTTATTTTTAAAATTTGAACCAGCCTTGCATTCTTGCGATAAATCTATCTTGGTCATGGCATATAATTCTTTTTATACATTGTTGAATTCGATTGGCACATATTTTGTTTAGGATTTTGCATCTATGTTAATGAGAGATGCTAGTCTACAGTTTTGTTCCATTTGCATTTCTCTGATAACATATGATGTGGAGCATATTCTTTGCCTGTTTTTCATCTGCATGTCTTTGGTGAGGTCTGTTAAGGTCATTTTGTCATCAGGTTGTTTTCTTGTTGTTGAGTCTGAAGTTACATTCAGAATATTGGTATTAGGGTTGTGCTGGCCTCAGAATGAATAAGTTGGAAAGTACTTTCTATACTTCTGTCCTCTGAAAGAGATTGTAGAGAATTGGTATTATACCTTCCTTAAATCTTTTCATAAATTCCACAAGTTAACACATCTGGGCCTGTTACTTTCTATTTTAGAAGGTTATTAATTATTGATTCAATTTCTTTAATAGAAATAGGCTTATAAGATTGTCTATTCTTATGTGAGTTTTGGCAAATTGTGTCTTTCAGGGAATTAGTCCTTTTGATCTAGGTTATCAAATTTGTGGATATAGAATGGTTTATAGTAGTCCTTTATTATAATTGTAGTGTCCATAGAATTTGTAGTCATGAATAATGTCTTTCATTTCTGTTATTAACAATTTGTGCCCTCTCTTTTTTCTTAGTCTGGCTGGAAGCTTGTATATTTTATCGATCTTTTCAAACACAATTATTTTTAACATTAACAATTTCATAAAATGACACTTTTGTATCTTTTGTGATGCCCCAGTGCCAACATTAAATTTACCTATAAACTCATCAGTAAGTTATAATTTTAAACTCATTATAAAGTTAATTGTTCATCTCTTCTGTTAGGTGCAGTGCTAAAGTCTTGGATATGCCCTCTTAATCCTAATTTTATAGACCCTCATAGTCTGGTGTTCTATGTGAGATTATGTAAGTATGTAAGGAAATATTAAACCAACTAAGTGCCCATTTTCCATGGGTGTGATTAATTTAGTTAAACATGAGTATCTTAGGTGATAGATAAATACTCCATAATACCAATTAATTGCTTAGTTTCATTAATTTGTTAACAGTTTTATTTTTTACCCTTTATATAGAAAAAAAGGAATAGAGGGGAGAAGTAAGAACTCTGGCTCTGTAGCCCAAATTCCTGTGTTCAAATTGTAATCTACCTCTTGGACTAGTTTCCTAACTTTTCTGGGCCTCAGATTATACAACTGTGAAATGGGATTGAAGGGAAACTCAGTGTTTTTATAAGGAATTATTGAGTTGTTACATGTATAATAATTAGATTACTGCCTAGTACATAACACACTTATAATAGCTAACTGTTAGCATTGCTGTTAGTGAACTGAGCAAAGCTGATGAACAGGTCCAGGACCTGCAAGAGCACCAGCAAACACTAGGTGGAAGCACTGAGGTTTTGTTTTCAACTTGGATTCCTGGCAATGCACTGTGCTTACCTAGCACAACTCTGTATGCTGTTTCACAAAATGTTTTTCTTATTCTTGGACACTTTCTTGAGCCCATCCTGCTGTTAGGGTTATTGTTCCTGCAGGCAATTTGATGCTTTTTTAATTCTCAAATTGGTACAAATTGAAGGACCTTGTGATCTCAAATTATACCCACACTGACCTTGTTGAGCGTAAGTGTATATCTGCTTTTGCTAGTGAACCAAAGAAAAATTATGAAATTACACTTTCGCTCTCAGCCATCCTTTTGCCTTTTCTGCACATAAGGGTCACACTTGAAACCAGGGCTAGTGTGCCTTCAACTACACAGTGCATTTGTGAGCTGGCCCAAACAAGACTTCAGCTAAGCACATAGAGCAGATGGCTTTCAATGAAAGTGATTCATTGCTGGAATAGTAAAAATAAAAAAGAAAGAACTAAAAAAATTTCTTAGTGTGTTATAAAACAACAGTAATAAAATTTAAGGACTAAGAATTTCCATGAATGAGAATAAAGATGCTTTTCAATAAAGCCATTTATCTTAATTCAGCACAGATAAGAAATAAAGTTAAAGTAAGCTCTCACACCTCTAGTGTCTATTTAAACAAGCTTCTAGATTTCTTTTTTTTAAGTATATTTTATTGATTATGCTGTTACAGTTGTCCTAATTTATTTTCCCTTTGCTCCCCTCTGCCTAGGGCCTCCCAACTCCACCCTTCCCTCCAATAATCCTACCCCTCTTAGTTCTTTGGCTTTACTCTTTCCTATATTATTCTTAACTTCCCCATCTATTTTATACATACCAATTATGCTTCTTAATCTCTGTACCATTTCCCCATTTCTCCCTCTTTACTAGCTGATAACCCTCAAAATGATCCCCATACCTATGATTCTATCTTATTCTGGTTGTTTGCTTAGTTTTTGTGTTTAGGTTCTGTTGTTGATAGTTGTAAGTTTGTTGTCATTTTAATGTTCATAGTTTTGGTCCTCTTTTATTTATTTATTTATTTTATTTTTTAATAAGATTTTATTTCATTATTTTTTTAGAAAGAGGGGAAGGGAGAGAGGTAAAGAGGGAGAGAGACATCAATGTATGGTTGCGTTTCACCTGCCTTCAGCCACAGACATGAGTGGAGACCTGGTTTGCAACCTGGTTATGTGCCCTGGCTGGGGAATCGAACCTTTGACCTTTGGGTTCGCAGGCCAGCGCCTTATCCGGGTTCGCAGGCTGGCGCTTTATCCGATCCTCTTTTTTTTTTTTAATAAATCTCTTCAACATTTCATATAATAAGGGCTTAGTGATGATGAATTACTTTAGTTTTATTTTGTCTGGGAAGCATTTTATCTGCCTTTTCATTCTAAATGACAGCTTTGCTGGATACAGTAATCTTGGTAGTAGGTCCTTACTTTTCATCATTTTAAATACCTTGTTACAGTCCCTTCTTGCCTGCAAAGTTTCTTTTGAGAAATCAACTGATGGTCTTATAGGGACCCCTCTATCGGTAACTCTCTTCTTTTCCCCCTCTATCGGTAACTCTCTTCTTTTCTCATGCTACTTTCAAGATTCTTTCACTTTAGCCTTGGCATTTTAATTATGATGTGTCTTGGTGTTGTCCGTTTGGGTTTAACTTGTTTGGGACTCTGCTTCCTGGACTTGTGTGTCTCTTTCCTTCACCAAATTAGAGAAGTTTTTCTTCACTTTTTTTCACATAAGTTTTCAATTTCTTGCTCTTCCTCTTCTCCTTCTGGCATCCCTATGATTTGGATGTTGGCACATTTAAAGTTGTATCAGAGGTTCCTAAGCCTCCTCATTTTTTTCAGTTCTTGTTTCTTTATTCTGTACTGGTTGACTGTTTATTTCTTCCTTACACTCCAAATCATTGATTTGAACCCTGGTTCCTTCCCTTCACCATTGGTTTCACTTGGATTTTCCTTCGTTTCACTTAGCATAGTCTTCACTTCTTCCCTTATGTGTTTGCCATACTCCAGCATATCTGTCGAGCCTGTGAGCATCTTTATCACCAGCATTTTGAACTCTGCATCTGTTAGGTTGACTATCTCTTCATCCTTTAGTTCTACCATGAGCCTCAATCTGTTTCCTTTTTGGGCCATACTTCTCTATCTCCTCAACTTGACAGGCTCCTATGTTTGCCTCTGTGACTTGGGTAGAGCTGTTACACCTGTTACATTGTAAGGAGCAGAGCCTTAGGTAATACTAGGTGACCTGTTTCACCACGTTGTAGTGCTGTAGGTAGAGGAGGGGTCTAAGAGGGAACAATGCAGCTGGCTCAGCACTCACCCTTTTTCCAGGTACTTTTCCCACTTCTCTTATGAGACTGATGCCTCTCTTAGCTGCTGCCCTGGCTGTGGTTCCCAGAATGGGTGGATCTTGTGGCCTTCTAAACAAACAGACTTAGCCGAGAGACTGGCAGTTTCTTTCTCTGCCCCAATCCCCATTGATTTTCACAGTCAGGGGCAATGAAGCTTTATTTTCCCTGGCACTGGAACCATGAGCTGCGTGTTCTGGTCTGCTGGTCTGATGTTGAGAGATTTCCTGGGTGTCCCTCCCAAACTGCATCCTCTCTGTCCCAGCTCCACCCCCTCCTGTCTGGATGAGCATTTCTCCTTTATGTCTTTGTTGGACTTACGGGCAGCTCAATTTTCTGGAACTTCTGATTGTCCTCAGTTTTGAGATAGTTGTATTCCTTCCTTGTTGTGGAGGGAGGTGCATTATGCCTACCAATGCCTCCATCTTGGCTGAAAGTCCCTTAGATTTCTTAAATGATCCTTGTGCCAGGCACACAGAAACCATTGGGTCATATTGTCTTTAAACATCATCTTATTAAACCTTATTATGAATTGAATAGTGAATTTTTCTTAGTTCCAAAAGACATAAGATGTGAAAGGCGGTGAGAAAGCAGATAATTTATTCTTATAACAAATATTTATATAGAGTGTGCTTTATCTCAGTTCCTGGTAAAACTATTGAAGAGGCTCTGTTTCTCATGTTAAGTTAAGAACAACAAAGGATTGAGGAGCAGTGACTGCAGAGGTGTAGTGACAACTAGTTTTTGATTGAGACTATTCTACACATAAGCTCAGATAATTATCAGGAATATGTGATGAAGGAGGAATTGATTTCAGCAGTACAATTGGTGGGTTTGGGGGGAAGGGATGAGAGGGCTGCACATGGAACAAAGCTATTAGAAAGTAGAAGTGGCCCTGGCTGGTAGCGCAGTGGATAAGGCACCAGCCTGTGAACCCAAAGGTCGCTGGCTCGATTCCCCAGCCAGGGCACATAACCAGGTCTCCAGCCAGGTCTCCAGCCAGGTCTGTGGCTGGAGGCAGGTGATGGGCAACCAAATAGTGATGTTTCTCTCCCTCTTTGCCTCTTTTCCTACCCCTCCCTCTAAAAATAATAAATAAAATCTTGAAAAAAATAAAAAGTAGAAGTGTCCTCATAATAAGTGATACCTTTGATCTTGGAGATTAGATACTGGAAAGGTATGCCCTAAGTGATGCAAAAATAAGTATGAAAGCTCACTAGAAAGGCCTAATCTATGGAGGGATGAGGAAGTTGTAGGTTCTTATTATCGAAAGTTGAGGGCCTGTAGGGTGGACAATGTGCTAGGTGGGAAGATATAGTAACAAACAAAAACAAGCTCTTGGATCCCATGGAACCTATATTCTGGAGGGGGTTCACGCTGTTAAAGGTATACATTAGGTGATAATAACAAGAAAAACCTAGCAAGTACATATGTAGTGATTGTATGGGTGGCAGAGCTTTAGCTAGGCTCAACAGAGCAGACTCTTCTGATAAAGGAGAGTTGAATGAAGTCAGAGTCATGCAGCTGTCAGGGTGAAGCAGTAATAGCCAGTGCAAAAATCCTGAGACAGCAGTGTGTTTTGGTGCTTTTAACATTGAAGGGGTGTTTTGGTGGACTAAGAAGAGGTCAGATGACGTCTCACACAAAGTCACTCCTCTCCAGAGCCTCAGTTTGTCCCTCCATCCAGTAGGAATAAAAGGAAATTATATTATGATCTTCTCCCTAGTGTGGTTGCAAATTCATGTCCGATATGGGCTGGGATAACAGATGTGTTTGAAGTTAGGATGAGAAGCCCTTGTTTCCCTGGATGTCTAACCTCTTATTCCAGGATAGTCAACATCCCTTTTTCCCCCCTCATTTTCCTACTCTGACCTTTTTTTGTTTGCCCATCTACCCAGGATTCTGTAAGTACCTTAGAAGCCAGGCCTGGGTGGGCAGGAGCCAGGAGAATGGCTACAATGACTTCAGCATTACTGGTGGACATACAAGATGAGGTAACCTGCCCCATCTGCCTGGAGCTCCTGACGGAACCCCTGAGCCTAGACTGTGGCCACAGTTTCTGCCAACCCTGCATCACAGAGAAAAGCAAGGAATACCTGATCGGCCAAGGGGAGAGCAGCTGCCCTGTGTGCCAGGCCAGCTACCAGCTCAAGAACCTGCGGCCTAATCGGCACCTGGCCAACATAGCGGAGAGGCTCAGAGAGGTGGTGTTGGGCTCAAGGAAGCAGCTGAAGGTGATTCTCTGTGCACACCACAGAGAGAAACTCCAACTCTTCTGTAAGGAAGATGGGAAGCTGATCTGCTGGCTTTGCGAGCGGTCTCAGGAACACCGTGGGCACCACACGTTCCTCATGGAGGAGGTTGCCCAGCAGTACAAGGTGGGAACCCACAGGGAGAGAAAGTAGGGAGGAACCCAGTTTTGAGCAGGAAACTTTAATTTCATGCTCTAATTTCTTTGTAGTCCTCCCGTTTAGCTAGAGGAATGAACCTGGAAAGCAACCCCCAGCTAAGAGGAGAGATTCTACCTCCTTCTGGCTACAAAGGATCAGCTCTGCATAGCCTTTTGAGTAAAGGATGCTGCTGGGGGCAAATAAGGGGCTTGGTGGATTAAACAAGGGGGATATATTAGCAATGAAAATAAAAGAGTAAAATACTTCATAGTCAGATTCTTGCCCTGGAAGGAAAAAGGATCATCCTGTTCCCACTGGTTTCTATCCCCTGTGTATGAAAGATACTTTGGTGTCCTCCATTTTTCATTCCAGGGCAGGGTGGGCTTCTGCTAAGGTCAGCGTACTCTATCCCAGTCATTCCCTGTCTAGTCACTGAGACAAGCTGATGCTGAACCCTATTTGACTCAATGTGTATCTTTCAGGAGAGGTTCCAGGAGTCTCTGAAGAGGCTGAGGCAAGAGCAGCAGGAAGCTGAGATACTAAAGGCTGTTCTTATAGAAAGGAGGACATCCTGGGAGGTAAGAGAGACTCTTCCTGAAGGTGTGCTGGGAACTAGGGCAGGCTGTGGAAGCCAAGGGCAACGAAATCTGGTGCTGTCTATTCCCAACTTGACTAAAAGAACTTGCCTTTGCTTAGTCCTTCATTGCAGCCCTTCCAAGCAAGACCGTTGTTTTTGGTGCAGGGCAGGGGAAAGAAAAGGGGAGTTAGCAAATGAACATGTCAAAAGGGAATCCGGGTATTTTTTATGACAGTCACATAGAGAGGAACCATGGCCATTAGCAGCTTCAAATTCTTGATTTTGGACTCTGTTCTACAGTTTCAAGCTCTGAAACTTGGAAAGACAAGTTAGGCACAGGCCAATCATTACTACCTTCACACTCAAAATTGGACAGGGAGGTGAATTCAGAGGCATGAGGGGCCTGGGGACATGCTTGAAATTTAAACCTCCCTTAGGAATCACAGCCTGTACCTGGGAGGCCTTGATAAGGCCCCCAAGGCTATGTTCTGAGAAGACTAGTGAGGAGAACTGAAGAACAGGTTCTGCAGGATTTCCTTCCCCTTCATGCCGCTTCCACCAGTGAGGCCTGGCCAGGAAAGCAGCACTGAGCCTGATTCCCCACCCCTTAGGGGGAGACCCTCAGCTCCACAAACTAGCAGCCTTTTTCTCTTCCATGACCTCGAAGAATCAGATGGAACCTGAGAGACACAGGATCCAGACAGAGTTCAATCATTTGAGAAGCATCCTCGACAAAGAGGAGCAGCGGCAACTGAAAAAGCTGGAGGAGGAAGGGAAGAGGGGGCTGAATGTTATAGAAGAGGCTGAGGATGAGCTGGTCCACCAGAGCCAGGCACTGAAGGGGCTCATCTCAGATCTGGAGCGTCGGTGTCAGGGGTCCACAATGGAGCTGCTACAGGTAAGACTCATGAAGGGACCCCTGCAACCCTAGAGTCAGGGCAAAGAGAAACTCACTTTCCTACTCTCCTGACATCGGGAGGATGAACAAAATTCCTTTGACCCTGGAGCACCTCCTCCCTATTCAGCTGTGCAGAGGTCATGAATAAAGTATAGGTAATTAAAAGAACAACTGCTAAGGGGATGTCTCACTTTTATTTATTATGTAAAAAGTTCATTTGATACTTTAGAGAAAATCTACTGGGTCCAGTAGCATAAATCTACTGGGCAGCATTCATTAGTCTTGGTATATTTGATATTTTGGGCTAGAAAAGTTGCTGTGAGAGGTTACCCTGTACATTGTAGGATATAGTAGCATCTTTGGCCTCTACGCACTAGATACCAATAGCACCCACCCACAGCTGCAGCAACAACAAACCCTCCAAACATTGCCAAATGTTCCCTGGGGGAAAACATCTCCCACCTCCCCGCTGTTGAGAATCACTGGCCATTGGGCACCTGTTGTCTCTGATACTCTGTTGGGATTTGACGTGTACTTTTACCCAGCTTAATGATAGGTAAACACATATGAAACACAAGTTTACACAGAGGTTCTTATGTAATCACCAGCCCTTTGCTTTCACTTTTTTCTCCAGGGCAGAATCATTTAACATGCCATAGCTGGAGTTTGAATTGGTCCTTTTAAGATACAAAGAAGACTGGGCACTGGTGTGTGTGTATGTGTGTACAGGTTGGGACAGTGCCAGGTGTCAAATATAGAGAAAGTTGATGGTGGAAATTAAACTGAGGTTAAAATCTGAAGGAGTGGTTTTTACGTAGGTGAACAGTGTGACTATGAAACTGAGGCAGGAAGCATCCTGTGACATTCTGAAACCTCAGGCCCTTCCTTATTTTTGGTTTATTTTTTGCTTTCCTCTTGCCCTTCCTTTCTTGGTGTAATATTTCTTACTTTTGGGCATTAGGTTGTTACTTTCAACCTGTTAGAGCTTTCCTTTATTACTTGTTTGTGTCTTCACGTCTTCATTGTATTCTTTTTGCCCTTTTATTTTCACCTGTGATGTTGGGTTACCCTAAAGTTCCCCCCAACCCAGATCTAGCCCCTCCACTGGCTTCTAAAACTGTGAACGTTGCTCCCTAAGTGCAGAAGGATCATTAGTTTATGTTGCTAGTCTAGGCATCTGTCTAGATTCTCACACCTATTAGTGTAACTACCCAATGGACATATTAATTTTAGTGTTATCTCACAGTCAGTTTCTCTAGAACTTGCCCATTATAGACACATTTTTTCCTTCTCTTTTTTATGTCTATATGATAGTGTTGTCCATTAAGATTTGATAGCTAGATAAAAACCTGCAGCTTTCAACTTTCAAAATATAAACTATGAGAAATAAAACATAGGAGAAATAGCCATGCAGAAGCACATGACTGGGTCATTTGAGTTCCTTAGCACAACCATGCCTTAAAATCCTAGATATTTTGTATAAGTTGACATATCTACCACCTCTACTGCTTTCCATATTTGAGCCAATTTGAGTTGTGTTTCTGTTAAATGCAATCAAAAATAGCTTTAGTAGTTATCCCTATGTTACACAGATCAAACCATCAGCCTTTTCTTTTGTCATTGAAGTGTACATAGCAGAAGTTAAAGAGATCCAGTGGGCCATTAGGTAATTCTATTCAAATGAAGCAGATAAATGGCAGTAATAACCTTGAAAAGCAGGCAGCTAAAACAAGTTAAGGATGTGAAATGAACTGGCTTGGTCTAAGATGGGACATTAGGATGAATATAAGGTAGTATTTAGGACAATACCTGAATTTGGTGACTGAATGGATGCTGGTATCATTGGGGAAGATGGAAGGGAATAGGAGAGACCTCATGGTTGCAGGAAAAGTAAGTTTTCTTTGAAAAATCTTGAGTTGGTGGTGCCTGTGGATATGAGAAGTACGCAGTTGGGAATCAACACGTGTGTGGAAATGTAGAAAAGATGAAGTCAGAGAAAGGATCATAGAAGATTGGAGGAGGTGAGGTTTGAGAAGCAACCACATTTAAGACCCCTTCATTCTTAACAACCACAATGAAGAATTTGAGGACAGAAATTTTGACTTAATCATGGGAGATTCTCCAGGACCAGGCACAGTGTCTGGCAAATGTAGGTGATGTACATATGTATGAGGTCTGTCCCAAAAGTATGGAGCCCATGTCAATATATTTAAAACAGTTTGTGTGGCAATACTTTTGGGACAGACCTCATAAAACATTACACATAATTTTACAGAGTTACAAAATTAAAGGTACTAACGAATGGGTCATATCATTTCCTGATATCCCTACATAGAGTCTCAGGTGCAGTGTGCTCTTCAGTTCTTAAATACCTTGTGGCCTCCATGTTGGGGCCATCAGTATTCCCATCATATCACAGGGCTTTAGGGACAGGATAAGGAAACTGAGTGAAGCTACACTGGGGAACAGAGCCTATGACTTACTGACTTCCCCTGTCTTTTTCCTCCCTAGGATGTGAGTGATGTCACAGAAAGGTATGTGCAGGAGAACACAAGGTGGTTCCTTTGGAGTGACAAAAGATTCCTGTACCTACCCACAGAGTTTACCTTGTAGTCAGTGGGAAAGGGGAAAAAATCATAAGGCAAGGAAGATTTAGGACGGTGGTGTCTTAAATTACTCATCATGAGAATTTTTGGGTCCTCCAAAATAAAGGTAATGGCTTGGTTTCTATGGTAATAGAATTTGGGTAATAGGAGGTCACAAACTAGGAAAAGTAGTACCCTTAAGAATGAAGGGTTGCAATATCATTGATTCTCCTAATATCCTGTGATAGAACTCCTTTTCCACAAGCCTTTGTACCTGTTTCCAGCCCTGACTCTAGTAGTTTATGGCTACTTCAAAATGCACAGGGATTTTTATTGCCCATGTCAGAAGGATGTTTCCTATTTGCATTGTTCCCAAGGTCCACAATAGAACTCTTGGGACATCTTGAATTTCCCTTTCTCCCTTGGCTTGCTACCTACCTAGTTCTACTCACATTTCCATTTTTCTCAATTCCAATAAAAACATAGGCTGGAGGTCTTTGAAAAGAGTGGTTTTGGCCACTCTTGATGTGAGATCAAAACATATTCTCCTCTCTATCCCATATTCTAGAATCTCTCCTTGAGAGTGACATCAAAAGTTGCCCACACACGAGGCAACTTAGAGCTCCTCACTGACACATGAAATATGAGGTCTTATTCCTTCTGAAGTCTGCTTTCTCAGTCTGGAAATGAGGATGTCTCCTTTCTCCAACTGGCATAATTTTAAATTCAAGTGAATCCTAGGAGATAGTGACTTCTTAGGACACTATTCTGAAGGCTTTTCTTTTTAGGCCTCTGGGAGCCTCTTAGGCTAAAGTCAAAAAATCTTCAGAAAGGAGCCCTTTGCTTAATGTTCTCAAAGCCTCAGTAATAGGTTTCCTGGTGTTTTGCCTACAAACATACATTTTTAGCTCTTCGTGATAGAGTTTAGTTGGCACTGACATTTTATTTTATTTTTTTATTATTAGTTTATTTTTTGGCTTCTCCATTTCCTTTATTCTTTTTTTTTTTTTTTTACACCCATACATATTTTTAGACATATTTAAAGTACATACTGGATTTTGAAGAGTTAATACAAAAAATTTAAAATATGCCAGCTTACCTAATTATGACATGTTAAATGATAGCATTTTAGATATATTGTAGCAAGATTAAGAAGTCTTTCTTCTTTAATACTTATTTTACTCTGGAATGCTATTTTTATGAAATACATCATAGAAATGGTGTATTGCAGAACTCACTTTTGTGAAAGTTGTCCTAAAGACAGTGCCAAACCCATAGTAAAAAATGAATTTGGTTTTTGAGTCAGATCCTTCCACCTCCAATAATACACCTCAACTTTATTTTAAGCTACTGGAACTACAACTTATTCTTTTTGCAGTTTCCATCTTAAATAGTAGACTTATTTATTTATTTAGGCTGTGCACAGATCTTACTTCATTCAATACCCTCTGTTTTTCCTCTACATGTGTTTTACAAGTTGAAGCCTTCAGAAATAATGGCACTTACAGTGCTCAGCTGTTCCCCAGAGTAGAAATTATTATGTCTACTAAGTTGAGGTAAAAAATAAAAATCCCTAGAATTTAAATAATTTTGTAGAATACTATTCTAGCCATTTTTTGAACCAATTGTTTACTTCCTATGTGGTCCTAAACTAACCCCTGAACTATTTAAGGGTCTGTTGAGGTAGAAATCAGGTATGTTCACATTTCAATAATAAAGTTTACTATAATATTAATTTCTTTTCCCAAGTATTCCCAGTTTGGGGGCCTTCATAACTGGAAATTCATGTTTCCATGATCTAGTTGAAAGGAATCTCATCTAATTTACATGCTCTAATTTATATATGAGAATATATTTTGTCTATGTACACAAATCATATAGTTTAGTAGTTTGCAACTTCCATCCAAATTGGTCTTCATTCTTAGCATCTTTTCTAACCTAAAGGTTAACTGATTTCACAACACACCCAAGACCAGTTGGTTGCTATTTAAAACATAAATTGCTAACAAAATCTATATATTACACACCCACAAATAAGTACATATTTTGTAACAGTGAATAAGAAAGATAGCATGTCTTCTATGTAATATACATCCACATTTTCTTTCTTTTTCTTTTCTTACCTGCATTAGATTTTTCTGAGTTATTGCAAGTAACCTGATTTTCCCATATTGTGAAATGATTCCAATCTAAGAAAACTTAACCTGCAGTAATGCAGGTACAATATGCAAAATTGTATCTTATTTAGTAAAATCTATAACAAGATCACTTTAAAGCATTCATAAGTTAAAGTTGGTTCTTATACATTCAGTTGTCCTATGTCTTTTGATTGGTGCATTTAATCCATTTACCTTTGTACCTGTGTTCCTGTTTGTCCCTCTGTTTCTTCATCTTCTCAAAGCAGACCCTTTAGCATCCTTTGCAATGTTTGTTTGGTGGAGATGTATTCTTTTAGACTTTTTTTGTCTGGGAAGCTCCTTATTTCATCTTCCATTTTGAATAACAGCCTTGCTGGTATTCTTGGTTGCAGGCCCTTATTTTTCATTGCTTGAAATATTTTTTGCCATTCCCTTCTGGCCTGTTGTGTTTCTGTTGAGAAATCAGCTGTTAACTTTACGGGAGCCCCCTTGTATGTTATTAGCTGTTTCTCCCTTGCTGCTTTTAAGATTCTCTCTTTGTCTTTGAAATTTGCCATTTTCATGATGATGTGTCTTGGAGTGGGCCTGTTTGGGTTCATCTTCCTTGGGACCCTCTGTGCTTCCTGAGTTTGCATGACATTTTCTTCCCTCAAATTAGGGAAGTTTTCTGTCATTACTTTTTCAAAGAGGTTTTCTACCCCCTTGCTTCTCTTCTCTGTCTGGTATTCCTATGATACAGATGTTATTACATTTCATGTTGTCCTGCAGCTCTCTTAAAACCTCTTCATTCTTTTTCAGTCTTTTTTCATTTTGTTGCACTGCCTAGGAATTTTTTTCTACATTCACCTCCAGCTTGCTGATCTGATCCTCTGCTTTCTGTATCCTGATTTTGATTCCTTCTACTATGTTCTTCAATTCAGAAATGATATTCTTCATTTCCTCCTGGCTCTTATTGATGGTGTTTATGTCCTTTTTAATGCTTGTGTAGTTCTCAGTAAGTTCCCCGTAGCTTCCCTGGAGTTCTTTGTAGTTCCCCTGGAGTTGTTTGTAGTTTTCTTTGAGCTGGCTGAGCTCATTGAGCTTCTCTATCATCATTATTTTGAATTCCATGTCTGAGAGTGTGCGTGCCTCTATTTCATTTTGCACTCTTCCTGTGGATTCCTCCTTTCCATTTGCTGAGGGTTGATTTCTTTATCTCCCAATTTTAGGTAGCTCTTTTCTGTTTCTGCTTCTTAGATTGGTCTGCTTTGACTTACTGTCTTAGTGGTGACCTCTGTGGTGTGGCACTGACATTTTAAATATATATATTTTTTTAAGTAGCAAAGGCTTTTGCAGCCATTATTTTATTGAATTTTATATAACCCCTAAGACATTTAGAGAGAAGGAAAAATTATTATATCTTACAAAACAGAAATGAGGCTTTGAGGCGTTATATCTTTTCAAAGTTTACACAGATAGTGAGAAGCTAGTTTCTTGTTCATGTCTTATGTCACCAGTGTCGGGGCTCTTGCAGAATGATGCTAATTTTCTTAAGGAAAGCATGTTGAAGTTCACAGTGGGCCTGGGGATAAAGGGCTGCAGTGCTGCAGGAACCCACCATCAGCTGTGTAAAGGATTCATAGTGTCTGTTCTCTAGGAGTGAGTACTGGACTCTGAAGAAGCCAGAAGATATCCCCACCAAGCTGAGGAGTATGTTTCGAGCTCCAGATCTGAAAAAGATGCTACGAGTGTTCAGAGGTGAGGAGACTGAGAAGACAGAATTTGGATGTGGCATTATTGTAGTAGTAAGAAACAAATAGAATAGAGGATATAGTGGGTATTTGTGAATAGCCATGAAGAGAACGTCAGAGAGGGTGAGATGTAATGTGCAAAGAAGATGCAGTTCATGTTTAAGAGGGAATCAAATGTCAGGCTCCCATTCACAGTTGCCTACCACACCCCTCAGTCAGGTAAAGGGAGAGAGACATCAGACCTGAGGCTCTTGGTTCCATACATGATTGGCTTTTTGTCATTACAGAGCTGACAGATGTCCAAAGCTACTGGGGTAAGTAGAACCAAATCCTCTTTGAGCTACCATTCCCTGATCCTCCCCAGATGTACCCTAGACACTCTCAGGTATAAGCTGGTGATACTCCCAACAATCCCCCACCACATAATACCAAACCCTCCCGCCCACTTCCTCAATTTCCTCTTCTCCATGTGTGATAAGACCCATGTACCCACGCTCATCTGCTGATGTTGTACCTTTTCCCACAGTGGATGTGACTCTGAATCCACACACAGCTAATTTAAATCTTGTCCTGTCTAAAAACCGGAGACAAGTGAGATTTGTGGGCTCCCAGCTGTCTGGGTCTCACCTGGAAGAGCACTATGACTGTGGCATCCTGGGTGCTCAGCTCTTCTCCTCAGGAAAACATTACTGGGAAGTGGATGTGACCGAGAAGACTGACTGGATCCTGGGGGTGTGCAGCCATTCAGTGGGACCTCCATTCCCTTTCAAGCAGTTTGTGAGAAGTCGGAATGTTTACTCCAGATACCAACCTCAAACTGGCTACTGGGTGATTGGGTTACACCACAAACATGAATATAGAGCCTACGAGGACTCTTCCAGTTCCCTGCTGCTCTCCATGATGGTGCCCCCTCGCCGTATTGGAGTTTTCTTAGACTATGAGGCTGGCACTGTCTCCTTTTTTAACGTCACAAACCATGGCTTTCCCATCTACACCTTTACTAAATATTACTTTCCTACCACTCTTTGTGCATATTTTAATCCTTGCAACTGTGTAGCCCCAATGACCCTGCGTCGCCCAAGCTCTTGAACATTCTGCTGCCCCATCCATACCTGAGCAATGCCCTTTAAGGCTCATCTGCACCTCCGTCTCCTTTCTGACCTACTGTTCTCTGCATTTTTCTCCTTTTTCTTCGAACATTAATCAGTGATAGATGTACCCGCTGGTGAGAATAACATCCTTCATTAAATAATTACAGATATTGAGATGGGTGGAGGAACTTTCAGCCTTTTATTATTTATCATGGTATTGATATTTGATAGAGATTTTTTTTCTTTTCTTTTTTTGGTCAATGCATGGGATCAAATTTAGGAAGTGCTCTTAATTTGCTGTAATTTTTTGTACTGAATGGGAAATTGATTTTCAGCAAATATTGTCTCTAACTAACTATTGAGACAATCATGTGTCATTTTTATTGTTACTGGAGTCCCTTGATTTCTTTCCATTTTTAAATATAATGTAAATTCTTAAAATAATATTATTTTCTAAGTGCAATACTGGATTTTTTTTTTCTTTTGCTAATACATAATTTAGGTTTTGTTTTCATCTCTGTTTATGAAAGAAATTACCCTGCAATTTTACAATTTTGTAACACCACAGGTTTTATAAAATTCAATAAATGAGATGGTAAATTGCTGTACTTTTGTGTATATTTATACATATAAGGTTGAGTGCTGAAATCTGTTATAATGTTAATTTTGGTGGCTTTAAATTAAAAATAAGAAAGATTCTAACATCAGATTTCATGTATTTAAAAAATTTAAGGGTAGTAATTGAAAAATTAAAACAAAATAAAATCTTCCAAATGCCTTGAAGTACAGAAAGGGGAGAAGAGGAAAATGCTCCATCTGATACAAATTATTTTAGAAAGAGAATGATTTTCACCTTCTCCATATCCCCTTTCTTTTATCCTCAACATGAATAGCTAGTTAGTGAACAAACTATGCCTTTGGTAGAAAAGTGCTATGTTTTTCAAGCCCACTATAAAAGAAATTATGAGGTAGATGTAAGGATGGAAACAAATATCAAAGAGTTGACTAGAGTTGGCGTTCAATATGGTAGCCAAGGGCCACCAGCAATTCAAATGTGACTGGTCTGAATTGAGATGAATCACCAGACTTTGAAGACTTGGTTCGAAAAATAATATAAGAGATCTTATTAATATTGTTTTATATTACAGAGTACAGTAATCATATTTTTTTTTATTAGACTAAAATATATATTAACTTTACATGTTTTTTTAACTTAATTTTACTGTTGTTGTATTACATCCATCCCCTTTTTGCTTTCCTCTGTCACATGTTTCACTTTACCTGTTTGATATAGACACTAGAAAGTTTTAAGTTACATATGTGGCTCACATTACATTTCTATTAGACAGCTTATCCTATAAATGCAGTGTATCCCCCAAAGGGAGCTCTAGTATAAGGCAGATACATTTATGTGGACCCTCTACCTCTCTGAGGCATTTTGTAGAAGAAAGTAATGGCAGAGAGAAGAGGATCTGAATGTATCTAGAAACCGACAATTTAGAAGATCATAGGAAGGGATCATGGTCACAGTACAGACTCTGCATAGTCTGGTTCCTGTCTTTAGCCCTCTGTTTGTTGGACGTTTGACATTTCCTTATGGTTTGAGGAAATGCTAGTTCATCCTCAGGGCTCAGCTCTTGTGCCTGTGGTGAGAGGAAGTGCAGGTCGCAGTAAAAGCCCAGTGCTGTTTGCTCTAGGGTAGGGTTTCTTTTGAGAGACCAAATCTGTGGGAGACCAGGCACCAAAAGCACACTCCTAATTTGGACTTCAGTTGGAAGATATATGAAAGGAGACAGAACAGGCAAACTATTGCCCATAAAACTTGTGGAAGTTGGGGGATAAGAGATGATGGAAAAAGAATCTGTGTAATTGGTTCCTTCCCACTTATTTGTCATGTAGTTAGTCCCAAGCTGAAGGAGTTAGCTCAACTGTCCTCTTCCTAAGTAGGTATCTAGGAAATGACCTTAGGTAATAGGGAAAACAAAGTGCTTACTGGGATGCTATAGTGCAGTTGTGGGGAGAATTATTAGGATGTGTAGGATATTTGCAGCCCTGGCTTTCCCCTGGGAGCATCTGGGAAGTGGCCTATTGGCCTTGACATTTTTGTTGTAATGCAGTAGGCTAAACTGCTATGAAAAATAAATCCAGAGGAACCAAGATGGTAGAGGAGTAAGTGGACCTACACCAGACTCCTCCCAGGACCAATCTGAAATTACAACTTAATTGGGGAGAATCATCCAGAATAACCAACAGAATACCAGCTGGAGAGAAGCTTTATAACCACGGACAGAACAGAAGAGGCCGCTTCATCACAGCATGACTGGTAGGAAGTGGGGAAATGCTAGAGGGCTGGCCGGGGTCCCACAGCAACACACCTGAGAGTAAAACAGCAGCCAGCTGTGGAAAGCAAAAAGCCTTTGGGTTTACTAGCCTGAGACAGCTAGAGACAGAGAATTGCTAAAGTGACCATGGACGAAAATACATTGGCACCCACTTACCCTGGGCTACAGCAGAGGGAGGACAGAGTGGACTAGAGGTGCTTAAGGAGAATTTGGAGTGGATGGCTTTGAAGAGAGAAATGAGGGAGCAGCGGACAGGGTCCCAGTGCTGACTCATCCCCCACACCTCAGGCAGACTATGCTTTGACAAGCAGCGTCCGCCTGACAAGATGTCAGAGCCTGGCCCATTGAAATCAGTCTGCCCCTTCCAGCAGTGCCTGAGCCTGGTGGCTAATCACAGATCGATTGGATTAAAAACTAAATTAGCTTTCCCCACCCAGTGGTGCCTAAACCGGACAACTGATTATAGTTTGATTGGATTAATACTGAATTGATTGGCCCTGCCCAGCTGTGCCTAAGGTGTCTGCTGATCACAGATTGATTGGATTACAACTGAATTAATCTGTCCCTCCTGGTGTACACCTGACAGCTAAACACAGAATAATTGGATTAAAAACTGAAGGCAAGTTTTTAATCTCATTAATAGGTTGGCTCCAACAGGCTGACTTGGCCCAGACTTTGGAATGATCTGACATCACCAGAGTTAGATCCAGAAAGTAAAGAAAGTGCACTTCTATACAACAGAAGGTCCCACCACAAAGTTAGGAACTCAAAAAAATAAAATAAAATAAAATAAAAAGAAAGAAAAGAGAAAGAAAGAAAAAAGAAAAGCCCAATCTAAAAAGCAAAAACAAACAAGCAGTCACCTCAAATGGGGAGAAAAAGAAACAGTCCCATCACCAAAAGGAAAGGAGGAATCCCCAGAAAGACTGAAAATGAAATAGAGGCAAGCAAACTACCAGACATAGAATTCAAAATAAGATGATAGAGAAGCTCAATGAGCTCAGTGAGCTCAAAGAAAACTTCAAACAACACCAGGGAAAATATGAATGCCAGGAAAGCTACAAGGGACTTAGAATTACACCAGCATTAAAAAGGACATAGAAACTATCAGTAAGAGCCAGAAGGAAATGAAGGATATAATTTCTAAATTGAAGAATACAGTAGAAGGAATCAAAAGCATGCCAGAGGAAGCAGAGGATCAGATCAGAGGGCTAGAGGACAACGTAGGAAAAAGTGCCCAGACAATGCAACAAAATGCAATACTGGAAAAGAATGAAGAAGTTTTCAAAGAGCTGCAGGGCAACATGAAAGACAATAATATCCGTATCATAGGTGTACCAGAAGGAGAAGAGAAGCAAGGAATAGAAAACCTGTTTGAAAAAGTAATGACAGAAAACTTCCCTAACTTGATGAGTGAAAACACTACCCAAATTCAGGAAGCACAGAGGGTGAACCCGAACAGTCTCTCCCCACAACTCAGCTACAGCATCCCAGTAAGCACTTTGTTTTCCCTATTACCGAAGGTCATTTCCTAGATACCTACTTAGGAAGAGGACAGCTGAGCTAACTCCTTCAGCTTGGAATTAACTCATGTCAAATAAGTGGGAAGGACCTAATTACACAGATTCTTTTCCCATCATCTCTTATCCCCCAACTTCTACAAGTTTTATGGGTAATGGTTTGCTTGTTCTGTCTCCTTTCATATATCTTCCAACTGAAGTCCAAATTAGGAGTGTGCTTTTGGTGCCTGGTCTCCCACAGATTTGATCTCTCAAATGAAACCCTACCCTAGAGCAAACCAGTACTGGGCTTTTACTGCGACCTGCACTTCCTCTCACCACAGGCATAAGAGCTGAGCCCTGAGGATGAACTGGTATTTCCTCAAACCATAAGGAAACATCAAATGTCCAACAGAGGGCTAAAGACAGGGACCAGACTATGCAGAGTCTATTCTCTGGCCATGATCTCTTCTGATGATCTTCTAAATTGTCAGTTTCTAGATACATTCAGATCCTCTTCTCTGTGCAATTACCTTCTTCTACAAAATGCCTCAGAGAGGTAGCGGGTCCATATAGAGATAAACATATCTTGGAAGATACATCATAATTGAAGTGACAAATTTCAAAGACAAGGAGAGAATCCTAAAAGCAGCAAGAGAGAAACAGTTAATAACATACAAGGGGGCTTCAATAAGGTTACCAGCTGATCTCTCAACAGAAACACTACAAGCCAGAAGGGAATGGCAAAAAGTATTCATAGTAATGGAAAACAAAGGCCTGCAATCAAGAATACTCTGCCCAACAAGGCTCTCATTCAAAATGGAAGGTGAAATAAGGAGTTTCCCAGAAAAAAAGAAGGCTAAAAGAATACACCTCCACCATATCAGCATTGCAAAAGATGCTAATGGGTCTGCTTTAAAAAGATGAAGAAACAGAGAGAGACAATGAGGAAGGAACACAGGTACAAAGGGGGAAGATGTCAAAGAATAAGTACCTGTTAACAATAACCTTAAATGAAAACAGATTAAATGTACCAATCAAGACAGGGTAGCTGAATGGCTAAGAAAACATGGCCCACATATATGCTGTCTACAAGTGACCCACCTCAGAATAAAAGATCAACACAGGCTAAAAATGAAGGAATGGAAAAACATATTTCAAGCAAATGCACATAAGAAAAGGCTGGGGTAGCAATATTTATTTCAGACAAAATAGATTTTATAATAAAGGCCATAAAAAGGGACAAAGAATACTTAAAACTTCAGGGAACAGTCCAGCAAGAAGATATAACCCTTGTAAACATATATGCACCCAACATGGGAGCACCCAAATCCATAAGGAAAATCTTGACAGCAACACACTAATAGTAGGGGACAGATCTTCCCCTGTGTAAATGTAACAACTACTCCTTAACAGTTAAGCAAACTGGGTAAAAACAAGGTGCTGGACCGAAAATGCCAGGCCAAATAAAGCAAGGTGGAGGGCTGGATTCGGCCCACGGGCCTTGTGTTTGCCACCAGTGCCATACAGGGACATCCATCCCACTAGGTTACCCTGGCTGTGTGCTCTATAGTAGTGTTACATAGGGTTTCAGGTATCCCCCCCACATGGTACCTGGCAACCCCCTAGAGTCTTTTGTATCTAGGTGCAGCCACTATGGAAAACAGTATGGAATTTCCTCAAAAAAACTAAAAATCAAACTGCCTTTTTTTTTTTTTTCAAACTGCCTTTTGACCCAGCAATGCCACTGCTAGGATTACACTTGAAGGACCCTGAAACACCAATTCAGAACCTATGCATCCCTATGTTCATAGCAGAGCTATTTACAATAGCCAAGTGCTGGAAACAACCTAAGTGCCCATCAGTGCATAAATGGATCAAAAAATTTTGGTGCATTTGCACAATGAAGTAGTACACAGCAGAATGAAAGAGGAAATGCCTACCTTTTGTGACAACATGTATGGAACTCGAGAGCAGTATGCTTAATGAAATAAGCCAGTCAGTGAAAGACAAATACCATATGATCTCACCCAATACAGGAGACTAATGAACAAAACAAACAAACAAACAAACAAACAAATAAGACCAGAGATATAGAAACAAGGAACAGACTTTCAGCGTGCAGAAGGGAACGGGGAGGAGGAGAAAGAGGCAAAGAAAAGGAACAGTTTAGTCTAGGAACTAGTATAAATGACCCATGGACATGGACATGAGGATTGACTATGGGAGAGGGGGATAGGGAGGGTGAGGCAGGGGAGATCAGTTGGGGGGGGGGGACAATAATTTAAAAAAATAAATAAATCCAAAGCATAATGGATTGAATACTAAGGAAATTTATTTCTTGTTCATGTAAAAATCAAACAAAAGTATAACTAGTGGGCAGTGGCACTATTCCACATGGGATTCATGGGCCAAGCTTTCTTCCATCTGATGCTCTGCTGTCCCCTAGGACAGTATTGCATCAGCATCAAGACTGCAGCAGGGTAAAGAACACTGGGGAGACCATTTGCTTCTTAAACCTTAGTTTATATATGGAATTTATAACTTCTGCTCACCTTCTGTTGCTGAAACTAGCCATGTGGCCCCACATAACTACAAGAAAGATTATAAAAATGTCTACCCACATGTAGCCTTGTATAGTCAAGTTTCAAGGGGAAGAAAATGCAAATTTTCGTAAAGACTTAGTGGCCTAGAGGCCTGGAGCCTTAAACTACTCCTCTTCCTCATTACAGAAGACCTAGGATCTTGGATTTGTTCTGTGCTGTTCATTCCATCTTGTAGTCTAAAGTTCATAAGGAACAGACTAAAAGAGCAATGCTGTTGCCAGAGTCTTGGGCAAGTGGTATAGTTATTCAAACATTTCTCAACAAATCATTTCTTTTTAGTGCTACCATTTCCATTTGATTTTAATTTAAAGGAAAATGTTTGGAGTGGGGCTTTTTAAACATCTTTATTGTGATATCGACATATGTAAATTTCACATATTTAGTACCATTTTACATCTGAGTTCAGTTGCTCTAAATCTTTGCCATGACTTGGCTCAGTTTGTCTTTAATTTTAACATTTGAATAGCTGTGTAGTGAGGTAACTCACTGTGGCTTTAATCAGCATTTCTTTAATGCCTTGAGATAGTGAGCATCTTTTCAAGCACAACATCTGCATATCTTCTTTGGTGAATGAATGGTCCCTTCAAATTGTTTGCTCATTCCTTAAAAATTGGGTTTCTTATTTTCTTGTTACTGAGTTTTTATAATTTTTATTCATTCCTTTTTAAAATATGTTTATTGATTTAAGAGAGAGATCCATGTGAGAAAGAAACATCAATGATTACCTTCCATATGCACCGCAACTGGTACAAACCCCTCATTATAAAACTGATTTGCAAATGTCTCCTTCCAAGATATGGCTTGCCTTTTCATTCTCTTAAAAATCTTTGAAAGAGCAGAAGTCCTTAATTATGGTGATGTCCAACTTAGTAAGTTTTTATTTTATTGATGTGATTTTGATGTTTTATCTAAGAACTCTTTCCTAATCAAAGATCGTAGGAAATTATTACCTAATTTTCTTCTAGAAGTTTTATAATTTTAAGCTTTACATTAATAACATGATACATATATGATATATATGTACATATAGATCCCCAAATATTTAGAATCAAACCACAATATTAAATAATATGTTTAATAAAAGAAATCAAAAGGGGAAATAGAAAGTATCTTGAAATTAATGAAAACAAAAACATATCAAAATTCTGAGTTAAAGCATAGAAATATGTAGCTTTAGTGCTATCTTAGGAAAGACCTCAAGTCAATGACCTCATCTTCCACCATAAAAACAAACTAAGAGAGGAGCAAGTGAAATACAAAGTAAGCAGGGAAAGAAAATAATAAAAAGCAGAAGGCAAAATATGAAACAAAAGCATTTGAGGAAATCAAACCAAAAGCAGATTCTTTAAGAGGATCAATTAAATTAATAAAACTTTAGCCAGATGAATGAAATAAAAACCTCAAATGAAAAAATCTGCATACTTAAAAGTCATCATCTCTTTAACAGAGCCTTCTGGCCCCAGAAATCATACTCTGTGCTGACAAGACTATGACACCTGTAAGTTGAGTCCAATTTTTTTTAAAGATTTCAATTATTATTTCCAGAGAAATGGGAAGGGAGAGAGGCAGAGAAGAAGAGAAACATCAATGTATGGTTGCCTTTCACCTGCCTCCAGCTACAGACCTGGCTGGAGACTTGGCTTGCAACCTGGTTATGTGCTCTGGATGGGAATCGAACCAGCAACCTTTGGGTTCGCAGGCCAATGCCTTATCCACTGTGCCATCAGCCAGAACCTTGAGTCCAATTTTTAAAGACCAGAAAAGGGACTTGAATTCAAAATCAATCCAGAGAATACCATGTGTGGGTTCTTATCACCCAGGTATCAGTTCTAGGGCTTTCCCTTTCCATGATTTCTGAAGGTACATGTGGCAATCATGCCATCTTGTATTTTGGGGTCCTTAGGACTTGCAGAGTTATGTTTAGGGATGTGATGTCCATGGTAGAAAGTTTGGGTGGACTGAAGAGAACCTTGGCATAAGGAGGCTTCAGTCTGCAGACATTTTATGGACAATGAGCAGGCAATAGTATCTACAGCCATCACATGATGGTGACCAGAAGTTTCTCAGCCAGGAAACCTGAGATCCTCATTAGGATAAGCATAGAATCTGCACTGCTTTGTATGAAATTCTAGTGACCTTCCATTTGCCTGAGGATGGTCATGCTAAGCAATCTCTTGACCTTGACTTTAGCTTCATATCTGCTTTTCCTTTTTCTTTCATTAAATCTCAGCATCTTCGACTTTTCCCCTTTCACAATGCCTCTCCTGAGCTATGCACCTTCCCAATACAGGTGACTCTCATCTAATCTCCCTAGGGTGGGAAGATATGAGTTATTTTTCTCCTCAGAGTTGCTTTGCCACTGAGACCTGATAAATACCGAACGTTTGAAAGGAACACAATCGGTCAGGGGAATGGGATGAAGAAGGGTCTATGGAGAAGTTAGGGCTTATGAGAGAAATTCTTGCACTCTGTAATCAAGAGAACCCTATAAGAAGAACTCTGTTTATAATAGAGCTCTTGGTAGGTTTGGTGAGAGTGAGAGGAGAAATGACAAGGGAGCAGGCCATGAGTTTAAAAGATTTATTTGGCCAACTGCACAAGCAGGCTGAGACCAGTAAGGCAGGAAAATGTCAGCAGCTAACAAAAGAAAGGCAGGGGTTTTTAAAGGGAATGGGGTGGGGGGTGGGGAGTTGAAGAGACTCTTTGCTGATGGTTCTGGGGGAGTTGGCTGAGAACAGAGAGGCTTACTACAAGAGGTGAGTTACCAGGTTCTCACAGGCAGGCTACGATATCTTTGAAGGACACAGGCCTGGTCAGCAGACCAGAACATCGTTGAAGGCCACAGGAGGTTACTATCATCAGCAGTTACTGAGGAGGCAGCAGATTTAATGAGGTTTGCTAAAATTTAACTGGGATTCCCAGAACTCAAGTCTTATGCCTAAGAGCTCTATGGTTCCAACTTCCCTTTTTCTTCTTTTTCCCTTCTATAAATACCCCTTTGTCCTGGCACACAAGGTAGGCTTGCACGTGGCTGCATGCATTGGGTTGCAATTCTTTTTTTCTGAATAAATCCTTTTTTGGTGAGTAAACACCTAGACAATATTATTCTTTCAGTCAGCAGACCCTACAGGTGCAGTCCTACATCCTAAATGTTTTAAATTTTCTTGAGAATATTGGAGACTTAATAACAAAGCTCATTTCATAGGGACTGCTAGTCTGCTTGGCAAGGCCCCGCTAGCAGAAACGGGTGTTTGGCAAGGTCAGCCCTAGTGCCAGATGGACCCAGGACGGACACTGTATTTCGGGAGTCAGCCCAGTGTGTTTACCCCGTAGTCCATGAAGCATGGAAAGCAGAGAGTGTGCCATGCCTTGTTCTCTGTGGCTAGCTTAGCTTCCTGGTTTCAGTTGAGCAGTTGCCAGTAATATCGCATGTAAGTTTAGTGTGATTAATAAATGAGATTCGAGGCTTGGGCGAGCCTCCCGACCCCAACTTTGTCTCTTCTCTTTTTCTTGCGTCCTCCGCCATCCAAACCCGGTGCGTTATCCAGGGACGGCTGGTCCGTCACACTCATTATTATCTTCAACTTGTGGGAAGGGTGAAGGACACTTCATAGTTGATAAGTAAATGCCAATTATCTTCACGCCAAACAGGCTATTAGGCCAACTGGTCATCTTTAACAAACTCATACAATTTTAGAATATATTTAACATGGGATATAAGTGCATTCTTGTTGAATGTGTTCTGGGAAAGCTAAAGTAAACAGTTGATGCTTTACTGGTAGCATTTGAACCCTCATGCATTCTCCCAGGAGAGGCCCCAGATGTTCCTTTTCACTTAATCAATGCACCACTTGGCACTACTGTGTACAAAACATGTAAAAGGTCTCCTCCACCCACTGACAGCAGGAGCTGCATCCAGGAACCCTGAGCTCTGAAAGTCCACAATGCTCTGTGCTAGCTTTCCTATCAGCAGCCTCCTCCCTTCTGAGTCATTCACTCTCAAACCACCGCTGGCTGGTGGCACAGGTATAGGCAACTGCATCAGAGTATGGTCTTTTCTAAACCGGGGCCAAGAATTTCAGTTTTGAGAGAGCATTCCATCTCCTTTCGGTCTCCGGACTGCTATTTTACCTCATACAGGGAGAGTTGGTTTTTGAAAGGCTGTAATAGTATATAAAATATACTAAAACAACTTTCAGTGGAAGGAGGAGAGTGTGATCATTTTACACAAATGAAACAAGCCAGAAGGCAACTCAAACTAACAAAACTGAATGGAAACTAGTTCATTACAAATAAAATATTTTAAAATATTGCCCAGTTCTATAGCTCATAGGTTTTAGAATGTCTGTAAAGTAGTCCTGTGAGATTTTTACAAAATAACATTTTAAATCAACCAGAAAACTTCATAATAAAATAAAAATTAAAAGAGGTACAAAATTATCTTTCAATTGGGCCTCTCTTGTACTGATACTTGCAGAGATGCAGGCTTCTGAGACATTTCTTCAAGGAGAGACTCAAAGATAACAGAGCCCTGCTGAGCCCAGCTCTGAGACTGTGTGAGGCTAAAGGGACTACTGGGAATGAAAACATTGGTATCTGGGTAAGTAACCATGCAGAAACTTCCTTTCTTTTATATGACCTTTTCTTTTTTCTTTCTCTTTGATTCCAACTGGCCTCATCCTGCGCCCTGACTCACCCAAATCACTCTCTCATGCACCTATACTTCGTTAATCATTTAGCCCTCAGGACAATGAGGTTCTGATCTGGATTAAATAACTTTACCAACAAAGCCTCGGGTCTGTGGACCACGGAGACAATTTCAGTGAAACCAGTGCTCAGTTGCGTTTCAGCTCCAGATCCAGAGAAGCGGAACCACCATTTCGACCACACCCGTGTGAAACCAGACAGCAGGACTCTATGGCTGACCTGGTACAACAATCAACTACCCCCCTACCTTGGTCCTAACCAATCAGAAAAGCCCACAACCCCAACTCCTTTAGTTGCCATGATCAGAGATTTTCTCCTATATAACCCACCCCCTGGAAGCCATCAGGGAGCCAGCTCTCAGAGCAATAGCTCACCTGGGACTCTGGGTTGGTCATCACTTTCTTAAAAATAAACATTTACTTTCTTTGCTGCAAACTCCTGTTTCCAATTGATTAATTAGGCTTTGATACCCACAAGAGGACAAACCCTTTTACTTAGTAACAAAAGCTATCTCTTTACTGCTGCTTTGGTATCTATGTAGTGCTTGTCATCCTCCAGATAATTTCAGTTCTCCCTCTCTGCATAAACCGGACTCCATGATGTGACCCTTGCACACCTCTTGTGGTATCTTTTCTGATTACCTGGAGCTCCAAGTGCAATCCCATGGAGTCATTTGCAGATGGTCGAACACACTGAACTTGCTTATCCTTCCATCCAGACCATTTCTGCCTCCCAGATGCATAGCTCAGCTGCCACAGGAACTCTTAATACCCTAAAATGAGTTTCCAAACGTGACCTTTTTTTTCTACTTTGAACATGCTGTGTTGGTAAATGGTTGAACTGGGTCATTGTGGGAGAGAGCTGCCCTGTGCTTTGCAGAATGGTTGGCCATTTTCCTGGCCTCTACCCACTAGGTGGCAGCAGCCTTCCCCGTAATTATGACAACCCAAACCCGGGACTTAGCCGAACGTCCCCTGGGGCAAACCTTTCCTCCCCACCCCCACCCTTCTAACCACTGGGTTAAAGCTGTACTCTGTGCAGTGGGCCTAAAGGACTGCCGCCCATGTGGCTCTGAACCTCCTTCCCCTTTCTTTTTCCTGCCAGCTGGGAGAATTTCACTTTCACTTCTCAGCCAGCTTCTCAGGAAGAACTACTTCATGCTGACTTGAGACCATGTTTGGAAAATGAATCCTAACCAGGACTGCCCTGTCTTTTCCTCATCCCTTAAACCAGGATCCAAGAAATCTCCACTGGGACCTGAAGGTGTGTGGGGAGGTTTATGGAGGGCAGAGGGTGGAAAACTCCCAGAGAATAGTACTAACTAGGTGGAATTAGGTGAGTGGAGTTTGTGGCCCCCGAAGTGCTCTGCAGGGAAGAAAAACAGCTTGCAGGCTTCCTGCTCTGAGTGCCGACAGATGGCAGCCCTGGAGAGGGATAGCCTTGAAAGAAAGGCGTGTCCAAGAGGCAGAGGGCCTTATTTGTTTCCTGAAGGGTCCCTTATTTTCCCAGACTGAGATCATCCTCCTCCTCTTTCTGTTCTCTAGTTTTGATTGTCTATCTTGCTGAAGGGAACTGGAATCTCTTTCTCTGTCTCTGTTCCAATCTCTCTATTAAAAAAGATAAATAGAAAGTCCCTTCTGCTCAACTCCACTCCCTGTGTGAAATCCCAGGCTCAGAGAGAATGGAGACTTGAGGGCATGGCCAGGGATAATACCGAACCTGATTCTTTCACTCCCCTCCTGGCAACCACTGAGGGGTCTGCAGCTTTCCTGACGTGTCCTCAGCTGCTGGTGGTCCTAAAGACAGCAGGTTGAATGATCTGCCTGCTGCCTGCCTGTATCTGGGCTACCTTTATCCCGTGTCTTCCTGAGTTTCAGTCTCAGGAATCTACTTGCACTTCCCTGAATTGACCTGCTTGCTTTTACTTCAGTAGCCTGTCGACACTGGTGCCCTCACCTGCCTTAGAGCTCTTAGACACACCATTGTGTTGATGCTACCTCTACTGCTTTAGTGTTTTACTTTGTTCACAGCTAATTGATAGGGGTTGATTATTGCTTAGAAGTATCCCAAAGACTCAATGGTCTTGCTAAGAAGTTTTCTCTTGACATTAATTATGCCCCACCCGAACGAAGTTCACTTGTGAGCAATTTGCACACTATTGACATGTCACATATTTTCTAACACATGCCCATTCTGTCCTATAATCCCACTTTTCAGAAGCCACTGTTACTGCCTTCCTGGGAGTCTATGCCTGCAATGGAGAGGGTCCATTTCTGTCCAGCTATTGATTGCCTCCCCAGGGTCAAGAATAAGGCACAACCCATAGCATGAAATAGATTTATTTCTTTATTTATTTAAAAAATTCAATTCATATGAACTAAAGCAGGCTGTTGCTGAAAAAAAAGAAAAGGGGGCAATAAATATCCATTCAACATACAGGACATGTCAAATACAGAAAGAGCTTACATTCTAGTTGGGGAGAGATCAGAACAAATAATAAATAATTGATACAGTATACAAGAAGGTGACTAAGATAATGGGGTAATGTATTTTAAATGTTGAATTCGGTAAAGATCTATAGTGATCTACTAAAACCCTTGCTAGAGCTGCTGGAAAGAGGGTCATTAATGTGAGGCCAATTTAGCCTCGGACTCTAAGGTGTGGCTGAAGTAGGGACTCTGAGCCTAGAAGAACAGATAGGGAGAGTTGCAGTGTTTTTGTGTTCCCCAGATCTTTGGATGCCAAAAACAGGCCCTGCTTTCCCCATTGGCAGTTTCTGATCCAATAAACCAAAGAATGTATTTAGGATGTTGTCTGAAAACTTCAAAGGACATCCTTCCTGCACTTTACTTCTAGGAGACAGTTATTTTATTATCTTATCTGCAGGGAGGTATAGAGTTTGCATTATCATGAGTCCAGATGATAGGAGAAGACTCAATTGTGGGATATAGTTGTCTGACACTTAGGGGAGCCAGCTGGCCTGACTGTTCTATCTGGCAGATGCCACTTGCATTCCTTTCTCTGTCTCCCTGACTGCTGCTCAGCCCTTGGGTCACTCTTGGATATTGGTGGAGTCACTGCCCATGTGTGGGGCTCTGCCTTCTTTGTACCTTTGTCCTGCTGTGGTCATTATGGTGGCAGCTGCTTTGACACCCCCTCCTTGCAGCCCCACCCTGATATGGGGTCCACAACCCCATGAGAGAAAGCATGTTCCATTTCTCTTTCCTCTGTAGGCTTTTGAGGTCTCTCAGCATTGGTTGGATACTGAACAGGATGAAAGATAACAGAACTGCGTGCTCATGGTATGGTTCTTAGAGCTGCAGTTATAAGCAGGAGTGAAAATTGTCATTTTATGTTAGACCTCTGGTTTTGCTAGTCGTTAGAGACTGATCTATTCAATTGCCAGTGTAGCCAGGGCCTTTAGACAGTTTTTAACCTGTTCTATTGGAGTGCCAACTAACTCACATTCATGGAACTCTTATTTCTCATCAGGTTCACTGCAGAGATCATTAGAGAAGTGGGTAGATTTGTAGGCCTAAATATATCTCCATGCAGTATTCATTATACCCCCATCCTTTTTTTTTATAGAGCAAGGGGAAGATTTATAAGTTGTTCCTTGTCTATATTTAGTCCAGGTTCTGAGAGTCAGCTCACCATGCTACCACTCTGTGGTATGTCTTCTGACTGACCAGCAACAATAGTTTCAGGTTTGGTTTACCATTCCCACTCTTGTGACACTAGGACATAAACCAGCCAGATTTACTTTGCTTAACAAAAGCATATAAGATAGGAGACACAGCATGCTATCATGACTGCCTCAGGGGAGCTCTAGTGAAGGTCCATTACAGTAAGTGCAATACTTTATGACAGTCTTTGGTAAACAAGAGACTGTCACTTTTTTTTTTTTTTTCCAAAGAGTTTATCTACTATTTTTAGAGAGAAAGAGACATGAATGCATGGTTGCTTTTTCACCTGCCTCCAGCTACAGACCCAGCTGGAGACCTAGCCTGCAATCTGGTCATGTACCCTGGCTGGGGAATTGAACCAGTGACTTTTGGGTTTGCAGGTTGATGCCTTATCGACTGTGCCACCAGCCAGGGTGAGAGACTATCACTTTCATATCATTTAGGAAGTGTCACATTTCAAGTTTCTTTAGGCTCCTGTAATGAAAAAGGCTTAGCAGCTCTCTGCACAACAGCCATACTGGCATCCTAAAATGTGTAGAAGATGCTATGTCCTCCATCAAAAGGGTATTCCTTCTCCCTAAAATATTTTCCTCTTTCTCATTCCCTCCTCATCTTTCAGCTTTCAGTTTAATCCTTACTTATTTAAAGGTTTATCCTTAAAGTTCTATGTGATTTCCCCAAAACATGTATCTCTGTGTGGTAGTGTTTATCACACCTATTGGACCTCTGAAATAGGACCCTGAGGACATTACATTCACCCCCCTTCAACTTACTGAATTGAACAATCTTTGTAAGTCACTTGGTTCTATTTACACATCTGAATAAAGGGAGTGTTCTTATTTTTCGAGGATTTTCACATGAAGAGTAAATAGGTCAAAATGATATATAATTGTAACTGGTTAACAACTGTTAAAGATAAGATTACTTCCCTATAATGGTCCTTGCTGCTTCTGTCTGTGTCTCTGGGGAGTGAGCATGAGAGGGCTCTGTGTGGGACAGTCACATTAGAAGGTAAATGCTTCTTCAGTGGAAACCATTTCTGTGATCCCAAAGCTCACCTATTGGTGAACAGCTAATTAATGGCAAAAAAATTCTAATCACCTATGACGAAATGAGCAAGTTCTTTACATATTTACTAAGCTTGTGCTCCTATGTTTTCTCCACTCCACAGTGAATAAAAACAAAGTGCCTGATCTATGTGTGGATTACATTTTAGGAGTATGACATTTAAGGAAGAATATTATTATTATATAGTAGCAATAAGAAAAAGATGGCAAACAACACACCAAGTGATGTTTTAGTGATTGTGCTATAGAAAAGTTAGTCATATTCAGCACATCTGCTGAGGAGACATGTAAGAAGAGAGTCCGGTGAAATATAAGAGGAAGTCAGAGCAATATCAAGGTCAGGATCATTTCAGAGCAAAAGCTCTAACATTCACTGCTGACCCATGTCACTGAATTCAGTTTCTGCTTTTCTCGCCCTCTTCTCTTTTGCCTGTCAATATTTCCATCTTGACCAATCCTTAATGTCTGCATGATTAGCATCTTTTCATTTGTGTCATTTTTATACCATCCCCTTTCAACCTGCCCATCCATCTAGGAATCTTTAAGCAAGAAGAGCCTCAGGAAGAAACCAGTGAAGCAGCTGCCATGGCTTTAAAATTCCTGGTGAACATAAAGGATAAGGTGACTTGTCCCATTTGCCTTGAGATTTTAACAGAACCCCTGAGTCTCAAATGTGGCCACAGCTTCTGCCAAGCATGCATCACTGACAACAAGGAGTCAGAGACTGGCTCAGAAGGAGAAAGCAACTGTCCTGTGTGTGGTATCAGATATTCGCTTGAAAACCTATGGCTTAATCAGCATCTGGCCAACATAGTGGAAAGGCTCAGAGAGGTCAAGTTAAGCCCCAATGAGCGGCAGAAGAGAGATCTCTGTGAGCGCCATGGAGAGAAACTCCAACTCTTTTGTAAGGAGGATAGGAAGGTTATTTGTCCACTTTGTGAATTGTCTCCAGAGCACTGTGGTCATCAGATATTCCTCATGGAGGAGGTCATCAAGGAATGTCAGGTAAGGCCCAGGATGGAAGGGAGTGGGGAAGGAAGATAGTACTTGATGGAGAAATCTTTCCGTCCTGCTTTACTCATTGTGGCGTATAATACTGAGTCCTATAATCTCCTTCCATCTATGTCTCTTACCCTATGCTCAGCTTCCCATTTCTGAAGGACATTTCTGTGTATTCCTTCCATTTACATAAAGGATGAACCTAGAGTACAGACTCCAGCCAAGAGTGAAAAGTTTTCCTCTTTTCTCCTTTGTCACAATGGATGGAGAATTTCCTTCACAAGTTTAGCTCTCATTGCTCCCTCAGCAGAATGGTTGCTGTTCAACATTTTGGATTGGATGTGGAAAGAGTTTCAATAAGAGAATAGGATTTTCCCTGGCTGTAGCACAATCAATTCTTACTCTAAGAAGAAAGAAAATCAGGCTACCCTTGATGAGGGGATGGTGACTTTCATCACCCTGGAATAAAGAAAACATTCTCATATTTTCTCCCATGTCATGGATTCTAATCATGGTTTTTATAAAACAGTTTTTTCTGGAATCAGCCTTATTTGTTCTTCATTTTTCCTCTATTCAGATGCTGAGAAAGCCCATGGCTTGACTGTGATGTGATTCCTCTCTCACAGGAGAAGCTCCAGAAAGCTCTGGACAGGCTGAAGAAGGAGCAGCAGGAAGCTGAGAAGTTGGGTGCTGACATCAGGGAAGAGAGGACTTCCTGGAAGGTAGGAGGAAATTCTTCCTGAGGAATTCCCAAGACAGAAGTCTTGGCAGGACCTTCTACACCAATCACAAGGAATCCCCTTCCTCTCTGTTCCCTGACAATGCATGAGCCCAAAAGCCACTTGATTAGTTCTCCTCCTTATTCTGTCTCTGTTGGGGAGGGACAAGAGAATAGATGTTACAAATAAACATATTGCAAATACAAATGTTATAGCTACACACAGATATTTGGAATTGGGAGCAAAGACAGACTTTATGGTGGGAAAAGGTGAAGAAGTCTGTCTTTCATTCTTCTTTACCAATGAGGTTCTGACACCTTCAGTGGAAGGAAGACACTGGGCAAGGGACCAAGATTTTTCACAAGGATCAGATGTGAGAGTGTGGTAATGCAGGAAGGCATCAATGTCCAGAACAGCTCTCTACAACCTAAACTTTACTCAAACTTTACGTTTGTTTCAGGGTTGGCTTAGATAAGACAGTCTGAGGCCTTGATTTGTATGGAATGGAAAATACCAGGAAATAAAAACCAGCTTTCCCAAAATTGCTCCCCTGTTTCTACTGCTCTCGTGGTTAGAATTCCCTGGAAAGGAAGGAAGGAAGGAAGGAAGGAAGGAAGGAAGGAAGGAAGGAAGGAAGGAAAAGGAAAATGAAACAATTTATTTTCCAGGCTCCTAATACCTTGCACAGTATGCTCTCTGGCTCATAGACTCATTACTTCTCTCTCTTGCTCCACTTTGCAGAATCAGGTACAGACTGAGAGACAAAGAATACAAACAGAATTTAGTCAGCTTAGAAACATCCTAGACAATGAGGAGCAAAGAGAACTGCATAAACTGGAGGAAGAGGAGAGGAAGACCCTGGGTGACTTATCTGAGGCTGAGAATGCACTGGTTCAGCAGACCCAGTTGCTGAAAGAGCTCATCTCAGATCTGAAGCGTCGCAGTGAGTGGTCAGCAACAGAACTGCTGCAGGTAAAAAGGGTGAGAGTCTCAAAAACAAAGGCAAAATTGCTTCTCTTCTGTGTTGTTGGGCTCTAATCCTGACACTAACAGGCTCCTTTGGCCTTGTAAAAAGTCTAAGAATAAAGTCAATAGATAGTGAAGAAAAGAAAACCATGAAACTCAAAAAGGTTAGGATTTGAGCTTTCAGATCCACCTGTGACTAAAGTAATATCTTTCTGGCCATATTCTCTCTCTTTTTTCTTTTTTTGGGAGGGTTAAGGAGATTTTGGTTTATAGCTTTGTCATATACAACCAAAAACCGGCTGGTAGCATTTAAGAGTAAACCCAAATATATTGATATACCATATATTGTTTAAAACAAATCAATCTATATGGTAATAGAGTGATGCTATGGAAATTCAGAACACCAAAAACTGTGAAGGATATGGAAAGGACTCGATTGGTAAGATGTTTTAGTGTTTGAGGTACTAAGTATATATTGTTACCATTTTTGACTAGTAGGCATAAGAAAGAAAACAATATGGTTTGGTGAGTGCAGGTTATATTTTAGATATTCTGGGTTGTTGCTATGTTTCTTCCTCATTGTAGAACATATTATCCTGGATACATGACTAGACATAATAAATAATAATTCAATGTGTAAAATTTGGAGTCAATAGCATCTGCTGTGACCTAAAATTTGAAAACTGGAAGAAATTTTCTGTATATAACATTATGTATTCTGCAAATATAGTTTAATTTCTTTTCCAATATAGGTGTTTTTGTTTTGTTTTGTTTTCCTTTTTTTTGTGTGTGTTATTTTGTTTTTATAGGTGCTTTTTAAAAAATTTCTTTTTTCTTGCCTAATTGCCTTAATTGGAACTTTAGTACCATGCTCTAATGTAAGTAATGACAGCAAACATCCTTGTCTTGTATTTACTTTTTCACAGTTTCATATGATGTGTGCTGTGGGTTTTTCATATGATAAGTGCTGTGCCTACATCAGGCTGAGGAAGCCCCTTATATTCTTAGTTTGTTGTTATTATTTCTGTTTTGTTTATCATGAAAGGAGTTGGATTTTGTTTAATTATTTTCCTGTCTTTTAAATCATCATGTGGTTTTTCTCTTTAATGCTATTATTATAATGTTTTATATTGATTGCTTGTTTTTTGTTTTTTTTTTTGTTTTGTTTTTTGTTAAACCATCCTTGCATATCTGGGATAAACAAACTTGATATGCTTTATAATCTTTTATATTTTGCTGGATTTAATCTTGTACTATTTTGTTGAAAAGGTTTGTGTCTATATTCAAAAAGGTTATTGGCCTATAGTCAACTTTTTATTTATATATATTTTTGTGATGTCTTTGTCTGGTTTTAGTATCAGAATACTCCTGGCTTATATAATGAGTTGTGAAGTGTTCCCTCCATTTCTATTTTTTGGAACAATTTATGAATTATTTGGATTATTTTTTCTTTAAAATTTTAATAGAATTCACCAGTAAAGCCATCTGGGGAAAGAAAGATTTTTATTTCTAATCTAAGTTCTACATGTTTTAGGTCTATGTATTCAGGTTTTCTATTTCTTCTTGAATCAGTATTGGTAGTTTCTGTTTATCTAGGAACTTGTCCATTTAATCTAGGTTATCTAATTTATTGGCATGCAATAATAACTAGCCTTTATAATCTTTAATATCTATAAAGTCAACAGTAATGTCTCCTCTTCCACTTCTTTAGTAATTTACTTCTGCTCTTTTTTCCCTTAGAATGTGTCTAGCTAAAGCTTTGTCAATTTTGTTAATGTTTTCAAATAGTTTGATTTTTCTGATATTCTTTATTGTTTTTCTATCCTTTCTTTCATTAATCATGTTTTCATATTTACATCCCTTGACCCATGTTTTCTTTCTTCTTCCTAGGACATGAGTGGAATCATAAAATGGTGCGTATGGGTGACCAGGAGTAGTACATTTGTGTTACGAAGAAAGGTTTGTAATCATGAGAGTTATTTGGTCAGCAGCCAGAATAAAAAATTTCCCAAAGCAAGAAAAGTTAGATGAAGTATTATTTTAAATTGCTGATCATAGATAAGGATTTAAGAGTCCCATATCTATTGAGAATGAACCAAATTCTATGATAATGAACTCAATGGTTAAAATTCACAGAGTTAGAGCCAATAAGGACAATAGGAATGAGAGGATTCACAATCAGACTGTTATGACTTCACACGTTTAACTGATTCTGTATCCTTGCTCTGGTTCCTGTATTTCACACATTCTTCTCTTTATCACAGGCTGGGCCTTATTGAGCTCTAAAGTAAGTTATGGGACAGCACCTTTGTATTTACTTTGTTTAAACAGAAATAGAGGAGACCAGGCCATTCTACAAGGTTCTCTTTATATTTCCAAAATAAGACCTGAGTCTTTTGCTCTGTGACTTTAAGTCCTGTGCCAATAATTAATCTCTCCTGTTCACACACTTTAGAAGCTTATAGAAGCTTACAGAGAAAAGTGTTGGTGTCTAAAGTTGTCAGTACACCTGGCATCTTCAAAGTCTTTACAAATACACAAACAATGTTCAATAAATAACTTCCTTTATGCCAAATGCCTTTAACTTTTCCCAAAACACCTAAAATCTCAAATATTATCTGTGGACAGCACCCCTGGAGTTCAGCCTTTGGACTAGTGCACAGGCTCAAAGGCTCTCCAGAAGGAGACCCACATCTGTGGCCCCTTTTTGGGAGACTCACTGTGATGTGGAAAAGTCCACATATTACAAACCATTTTTGGATAGCAAAGGCTTTCTTATGCATTATTCTATCTAAATTACATTATTTCCACAAGGTATCAAGTAAAGGGATAATTATTCTATTTTTTGAAAAAGAAACGGTTTCTTTGAGGTGAAGGCCTTCCCAAAGTTGCTCGGAAGGTACCTGGGAAGGTGGATGTGGGCACATTTTTTCTGGCTTCAGTAGCAGGGCCCTCCCTTCTCCCCTCCTCTGGCTTCTCAGGGAAGAATGGTCAAGTGAATTAATGGCATGGAATGAGAAGAAGAAAATGGTGTTGGAAGGACACAAGCTAAGAGATGTAGGATTAGCATTTTTTGTTATCCTTAGGAGTGAGGTGTGGACTTTGAGGAAACCAAAAACGATTTCCAAGAAACTGCAGCGTGGATTCCGTGCTCCAGATCTGAGTAGAATGCTGCAAGTTTTTAAAGGTGAGGAGAGCTGGGGCAGGAGTGCAGATGTGGGACTAAGCTGGAGATACTATAGTTTCAACGTGAGAATAGAAAGGTGGGTGTTCAAGAAGAAGGGATATTGCTGACAAAGACATGCTTAAGGGAGAATGGGCTAGGTTCTGAATCATCATCTCACTCACCAGTTCATAGCCGCATGGTAGTCTTCTCCCCAACCCATATTCTAGAGAAGAAATAGTTTTCAGTGTTTAATATTTGCTTCTAATCAACATTATTAAATCTTTTATCATTTCAGAGTTAACACATGTCCAGTGCTACTGGGGTAAGAAGTTATTTCATCTTCAAGTCACTTCGTTCTGATCCCCTTTCAGACGTTTGTGGTTGCAGTAAGATTTGATGATCTCAACCCCATGTATTTCTCTTACTTTCTGATACCTAGTGTAAAATAGTTTCTCTAGTGTTTACCCCTCTTCCCCAATCCATCAATACAAGTTCTTCCTGGTCACTTTCCAAGTCCCCTCACCATGTAACCAGGTACAACAACCCTGTATCTGTCACCTAATCATCTTTTTTTTTTCTTCTTCTTCTGCAGTGGACATCACATTGAATCCATTCAACCTCAATCTGAATCTTGTCCTTTCAGAGGATCAGAGACAGTTGTCCTCTGTGCCAATTTGGCCGATGATGTCTTGTAATTATGGAGTCTTGGGCTCCCAATATTTTTCATCAGGGAAACACTACTGGGAAATAGATGTATCCAAGAAGACTGCCTGGGTCCTGGGGCTATACTGTAAAATACGTTCCAGTAGTACAAAGTTTGGTGTTAGAGGAGGCACAAAGTATCAAAATGCTTATTCCAGGTTCAGACCTCAAAATGGCTACTGGGTTGTAGGGTTACAGAATAAATCTGAGTACAAAGCCTTTGAAGACTCTTCCACCTCTGATCCCAAGATCTTGATTCTTTCCATGGCTGTTCCTCCCCATCGAGTTGGAGTTTTCCTAGACTATGAAGCAGGCACTGTCTCATTTTTTAATGTCACAAACCATGGATCACTCATCTATAAGTTCTCTAAATGTCACTTTTCTCAGACTGCTTATCCATATTTCAATCCTTGGAACTGTCCAGTTCCCATGACTCTGTGCTCACCCGACTCCTAAGCCTTCTGCTTTCCTTACCCCCTGCTGGGTAGCTCCCCTTGTCCTGGAGCTCAGCCCCTGCCCCTGAGCTCACTGCTCCATGCAGACTATCTCTTCCTTCTGTCTCCCTTCTTTAGAGAGTTTATTCATTGTTAAATTAGAAGAGAAGCTTTTGTAGTAATTTACCCTTTTTTATATTCTCAATGAAAAATAGCTAATTCCTCCTACTTTCTCCATATTTTCCATTACCACTGATTGAAGAGGCATGGGAACAGTTCTGCCACCAGCCATGATCTCAGGACAATCCATAATCACCACCACCCACCCCTTCAACTGAGGAGTATCTGAGTGTATGTCTCTGTGTTGCCCAGCATACAGCAGCAGGTTGTTCAGAGAGTTGAGAAAAAAATAAAACCTAAAGTAATATACATACCCAGAGTGAAAATTTTACGTTGAATGTTTCAGTTCAAATCTTGTCTCTTCTCTTACAAGTTGTGTAACAATGCGTAAATTATTGTTTCTTCCCATAAAATATAAATTGTTATTTTAAACTGCACCTAACTCTGAAGATCGTTGTGTAAAAGTAACCTCCACAGAATGTAAAGCACAAGTTTATTTGTCTGGCACAGTATAGTAAATATCTGCTCTCAGATCACTGAAAAGTACAAGCTGTGTCCATGTCCTGTGCGACAGAGCTATGCCCTGCAGAGGAATAGTAACAATGTCGGCTTCCCAGGTTCTGCTGTCCAGACCACTCCGGTTCCAGTTCTGTGTTACAGAACTTTTTACACCCAGGCTGGAACGGTGTTAAGGCCCTTTCTTGGGAATGGGTCAGAAAATGTAAAACTATGAGTTTCCAGCATCTGTCCAGATGACAGAGCCATGTCTGGAAACAGCTCTTGTTTTAGGGACAGCCTTTTGGTGTTCAGGCCTAAACATCTGAGTATAGCACCCTACATACCATCCCATACACTTTCTTTTCCTCATTTTTAAAATCCATTTCAAGTTATGATGAAGAATAGACTTACCCAGGAGAAACAAACTGTTTTAAGAGAAGCATGCATTATAAATTAGGGCAGGCTCCTGCACAGAATGCACATGAAAACACTGAAGTGTAATTTCTTGTCCCAATGGAATAAAAAAGGATGTACTTATCTGGGAAAAGTATGTACATGCACATTTACACTTATACACATATATATAAGACATGGATAAATACATATAATTATATATATGCAGAAATATATAGCAAGTATCTTCATCTAGGTTAATGTTCTATAAATATTATAAGAAAATAATTTATCAAGGAATTTAAAAAATTTATAAACTTATGAGGTATGTTTAAATGTTCCATGGCTAATGAGTGGAGGAGCCAAGATTAGAACTAGGTCTGTGTTTCTTCAACACAGGTGCCCTTTCTGGGGGTCACTTCCCAAGGAAAGGTAGAAGCCACGTTCCCTAGGATGTGGGATAAAGTGGAAAATCCAGGAAATACTGGCTTACAGAAGAAGCCTGGAGAACCCTGGCCAGAAGCCAAACTGAATCTCCCATTTTCCTCTCAACATATGCACTTTTCTCCCAAGCTGAGGATACTGGCAGGCTCCCCATTCTAGCACTTGGTGTTCTGGATTTCAGGGGAAAATGAATCCTCCTTAGGGGTCTGTATTTTCACTCCAGGCCTGACATAGCCTGCTTAGTGATCAAGTATATTCTCCCCTGGTCTATACATTTTTAATACTTTCCCATTTGAGAAAACCTTGGAACAAAGTAATAATTTTTTTTTTTAAAGATTTTATTTATTTTTTAGAAAGAGGGGAAGGGAGAGAAGCAGAGAGAGAGAGAGACATCAGTGTATGGTTGCGTTTCACCTGCCTCCAGCCACAGACCTGACTGGAGACTTGGTTTGCAACCTGGTTATGTGCCCTGGCTGGGGAATCGAACCTGCGACCTTTGGGTTCGCAAGGCTGGTGCCTTAACCACTGTGCTACCAGCCAGGCAAAGTAATAATTAACATTAATGTATAGTAGTAAAGGTTAATGTGGTAGGAGTCGTATTAAAAACAATTCTTTAAAAAAGCCTTAAGGTGGCTCCGTGGCGCAATGGATAGCACATTGGACTTCTAAAAAAGCCTTAAAAAAATGAAGATATGAAAAACTGTTGGTTAAAATTTACCCAAGAAGCTCTGGCTGGTAGCACGGTGGATAAAGTGCTGGCCTGCAAACCCAAAGGTCGCTGGTTTGATTCCTCAGCCAGGGCACATAACCAGGTTGCAAGTCAGGTCTCCAGCCAGGTCTCCAGCCAGGTCCGTGGCTGGAGGCTGGTGAAAGGCAACCATACATTGATGTTTCTTTCCCTCTCTGCTTCTCTCCCTCTCTCTCTAAAAATAATAAATAAAATCTTTAAAACAAAATTTATGTAAGAAGAATCAAAGATATGTTAATAATATGAGAAGAATAACTGAATTTCATTATAGGATGTAGCAATCGTGTTTGCAGCAGGAACACTATTACAGAAGCATGGTTTATCACCACCCAGATACTCAATTCTGTTAAAACTATATCTGTATATCTATCACTCCTTATATGCAACACCTTCTAATAGATATGAGGCAATAAGCAACAAAATAGAAAATGTCCCTACATAATTTCATGAAACTTAACAATTGTGGGTGGAGATTACTAGTTAAAGGAGAACACTAGGCTTTTATTGCCTTTCATGCATTCACTTTCATTTTCAAACTCAGGGTATACTAAATGAGTTCTGACCCTTAGGAGTAATCCTTGTTCCCAAGATGACTTCCTGAGAAATCCTGGCAAAGAGGCCCTGGAGAAGGAGCCTGTGGGCTGTTCTTGGGCCAGAGCCCAAACTTCTGGGCCAGTTCTGCACAGAGAGCAGTAGAGAAGGGAGCTATGTCTGGCCCTGCTCAGGGATGAAAGAGGTACTTTGGAAAAGAAAATAGAGAAAGTCACAGAGTTTTATGAAGCTTCCTAACCTAACATTTGTAGGTGCAGCGATGTATGGTTTTGGCATGGCTGTTCAAGTAATTTGCTAGCACACTGTCCTCTCTGGGTTTGTGAACCTT